>OLMO02000262.1:5197140-5217397 GCA_900291935.2 Cassiopea xamachana | reverse complement strand
TCATTGCTTTTCTAAAGTCAATTTACAGATCCCTAAAGGAAATCCTGTAGGGGGGCTAGCTCATATTCTACAGACTACCTTCTAGATTGCTATCATTCTACTACCTAAATTGTAAATTTGGTGGATCTAATCCATAGCAAAATTTGTAAGTACCATCTCTATAAGTATTCTCTTGCTGCAAGCTCTAGAAGGAGAGCAGAAAAGTTCTTAGTCTCAGTAAGAAAGATAAATCATCTGTAGTAGACTCTACCATGGAGTAAACACAAATTAAAATGGGAAGCTTTGATGATCATCAATGAATTGATTAAGCTACAAGTTTCTGCAGACATTTGGAAAGAAAAAGGAAGCTATTGTTATACCAAGACAAGAATGGAGAAAGTTTCCACCAAATGCTGTCAGCTCAAAAAACGATGTTCTTGATGGTGTGGCCTTGACAAATTTTTCTGGGGGCAAGACCCAAGACCCCCAGTTTCCTCCCACTTCTTTTGCATGTTATTCAACCTTCTGGTTGTTTTCTCCTTTCAAAATAATCCTGGTAGGATTGTTCAGTATAAGCTTTTCCTAACATGCCTTGGCTATTATAACACTTTCACCCCCCCCCCCAAAAAAAATGTCAAAGTTTCCACCATTGACCCTAATGCTCTATTATATAATTACCTAATATTCAGTTTGCTATGTAATAACTGCTCAAATATCTGTTCAGCTGTAAAATATGTTTGGTTATCCCACCTTAAGGGAGTGAAAAATGAGAAATTTGCTACTACTTACTATTGATGATGTTCTGCATTTTGATAAACAAAGCTCAAATGTATCCATTACTACTCTTAATAAAGGACTCTGCTTATTTGCCTCCATTGATAGTACATGTTCTAGTATATGTTGCTAAGGGAACAAAAGAACCAAATTCAATATGAATGGCTAAATTTTGATACAATCAGGTTCTGCAAAAAATAGAACAAAAATTTAAAAAATTTTCTACAGGCACCAGGCTCTTCAGAAATGAAATTACTGAAAATATTGGGATATATGAGAGGGTAGCAGGGATGGGTCATGCTTTCCAACAAATTATTGAGATTATATATGAAGGTGTCATTTAAGGTTCTTCTACCCATGTGATGACTAGTTTCTATTCACATAGCCCAGGGCTCTTTAATCTGTATGAGCATGAGCAACACTCGTAGGCACAAAATTCTAAATCTCAAATCCTGCAGACACTCTAATTCAAATTGATATCAGACTGTAGTGAATATAAGCATTGTAGTCCAGGTCAATTTCCAATCACTTTTTACTCATCCATCCCTTCAAACACAATGTATCATCTCAGCATACAGCATACAATTGCGAGTCATTACCCAGTCCATTGTCTTGTTCTTTTACAACACGCTGCTCACTATGAAAAGTCAGACTAACCCTTCCCCTTACTCTCAGGTGCCTAATAAACATCTCCTGCTTATTAATTCCTTTCTTTGTTAATACTATTTATGCCCACTTTTCAGGGCAAAATAGCATGTTTCTGTATATATTTTAGCTGTATGCTTTATGACAACCTGTTTTTGTTCTTTCTGTTGCTTCATAATCATTATAAGTCATTTCTCAAATTCTGACCCCCTGCTTATCAATTTTTGGAATATTTTCTGATCCCCTTGCTTACTAGGACCCCCATGTTTATTTGGTACTTGAGATTTCATTATTTATGTTAATTGTGTATTGAATAACTTGTATATATGTATAATCAGTGAGAGGGTCAATTGGTTTGTAACAATACCATCTTCTCTCTAGCTCCATGCTCCCTGCATGTTAAATAAGACTACAATCATAATCAAATGTCAACAAATCAATGAGGGGCGATCAGAGAAAAGAACACTACATGATAGGAAAACCATTGATCCTATAAGACCATCTATTACATTCCATATTTTCCACAGACACATTTCACCTCAGATCTGTACTCATAGACACAAACTACTTTTATCTATTCAGTATTCCATGGCCCTGCAATGGATTGACTGATTATTGCATTCTACAACATTATTCCACATTATGTTGACCTATCTTGTGCATTAGTAAATGGGAGTGGAAAATAAGACCAAGAGAAAAACCCCCTCTATAACACAGGCACAAAAAAATTATAGCAATGGGTATGAAAAATACATGATCTATATGCTATATTAAGCTGTGTTTCTTCACACTTTTTTTGAGCTGTTCCTCCTTGGCTACATTACAATGCAAGTGATTACCCCCTTGCCAAATTAAACTGGCTTTATGCATGAAGTCAGCTTAAGCGTTGATCCATACATGCATACATGTATGGATCAGCACTAGCTAGCATCATTAGACTTCAATTTATTATCGAATATAGCGATGTTTCTTTCACCACATTTGTGATCAATGATGGTAGCTTCCAATTCCTTCTTTGACAAAGTTGACTTTGCCCCCAGGGAGCACCTGTCATTTTGAGAAACAATGCAATAGGGCATTCTTTGTTGAAATTTAGAATTAGGACATACCTTATCAGGTTGCAAACAGCATGAGACACAGTGCTCATATATCCTACAACATCTGTTCTCAAGGCAAGTGTTACAACTGAATCGTTCAGTTGAGTTCCTTTCTGGAATGCAGCAACCATTAACTGCGAGATCACCAAATGCACAAATATATCCTAAAAGAAAGCTCTGATTAAGCTCATATAAAGTTTTATTCTTTGCAGATATCAATTCCTACTATGATTAACTCAAAATGGTAACCAACTGCCAGTAGCTGTTTTAAAATACAAATTTTGTAGAGGCAAAATGAGAACCAATAGGGATAGTTTCAAAAGCTGCAACTCTGAAACTCAAAAATTTTGATAGAACTGAAAGTTGTTGGCTGTAGCATGCATGGTCTCATACTCAGTTGCAGTCAATCTTGGCCATAGACACAGATTTTGGGGAATATGAGGGTACCTCTTCCTACCTCCCTAGTCAGGGAAGGAAATAACTATGATTCTATGGGATAGAATTGATAAAAAAATGTCTGGTAGAAAGTAATAATATTAGCAAAATATTCATTTTGTACATATTTTCAGATCGTTAATTCGGCATACCAGATATTAAGACAGATCCATACTATCATACTGTATTAACTAGACATTTCCATAGAAGTTTATGTCTAATAAGGAAATGTCAAATTAAAGTGGTATGATAGTATGGATATGTTCTAATTTCTAATATCACATATATCAAATATCAACACCTTTTTATAGTTGGATTTGAATGCTAGTTAAAAACTAATTAATACCAACTATTTATTTACAATACTATTTTTACATTAGTAGATTTAAAATAAATAATTAAGAAAAAGATAGACAACCCATAAAACCAATAAAAAGAAACTTTCTATGTGCAGATTTGGCACGTAACATTTTTGCCATCCCAGTGTCGTATTTCTTTTTTAAAACTTTTTGTGGAAGTTGTTAATTTTATCTCATCACTTAGTGCATTCCACAAAAGACTTCCTCTAAATGATAGGTAGTTTATTCCGTAACACTGAGTATTCACAGAGGGGATCTTACATAATTCACTAATACGAAGACCATAGGGCACATCTCTTTTGGTGAAAAATTCCCACATGTATTCTGGGTTTAGATGGTTAATTGTTCTATAAAATTCAGTCATGAGTATTTCTAGGTTCTTTTTTTGTGTATTGTCTTTGATTTATCCCTATCTAAAAGATCTTCAAACGTAGATTCGTAATCTCCATATAAGGCTCTCAGTGCACGCTTGTGAGTCCTATTTGTGTATTGTCTTTGATTTATCCCTATGTCTGGTGTGTTGAATAAAAGATCTGAAAATATGTACAATGCTCATCATGGCCCTTCTTCTAATATTCATTTTGCATCCCTAAATATGTAAGAAATTGCATCTTTCTGAAGTATTGGGAAAGAATAAAATTACTTTCAAATTAGAAATTGGGATAAACTTCAACTGCAATGCTTTTTGTGCAGTGAGGATAAGCTAATGTTGGCTTCTAATGCATGTATTAACTACCAAATTTGGTGACAGAATATTCATATGCCAACTAGATGAGATGCAACAAACATAATTTTGTTGTTGGGTGACTTGATATATAAGGGGCATTGCAAGCATAAGCAAACAATGGCAACAATCTACACAAAAATTTGTGAAAAGTGGGTGTATGTGCCTATTGTGCCCCCAGCTTCTATGTCCATGCAATATATTAATCAAAAAAGTAAGGATATTATCTTTTATAAGCATACTGGCCCTGCTCAGAAACTCTGAAAAAGACTCCAAAAATGTGTCAAAACATCAGTGACTGCATTCTCAGATAATGCAGACCTGATTAATCTAGTTTATGTCACAATTAGTCATAATGAAAAGATTTGGAAAGCTCCTAGCTTAATGCACAGACTCCCCATACAATCTTACCTTGCTCATCTGCAATATAAATTGGTCCTTGAACTGAGTTTCTACATTTATCCAAGGTTGTTGCATTCTCAAGGTCTAACCACTTGAAATTCTTCAAGTGAACATATTTTCTAATAGATGTATCATTGCCATATTTTCCCTGGAAGAAAAAGACATTCATAAGGGTGGTAATATAAAGTTTTTGTGGAATTTTGGCTTAATAGTAAACTGAGCATGATAAGACAGGATTCACACAACTTTTGTGGCAAGATACTCCCTGATTTGTCAGATACTTTGCATAGCTTTTCCTGACTAATAGGATGTGTATATATATATATATATATATATATATATATATATATATATATATATATATATATATATATATATATATATATATATATATATATATATATATATATATATATATATATATATATATATATATATATATATATATATATATATATATATATACATATACATATACATATACATATACATATACATACATCTTTCCCTGCTTTATTTTAAAATTACATGTTTTTCCTTGACTTAGTAGCAAAAAGATCTCAGAGATTCAAAATCTTTTCTAAAACTTAGTTAGGAAAAATTCTTTCTAATCATGTTTAAAGTAAGATTACTTTATGGAACATTTAGCTTCATCTTGTTACGTCCTACTATTCAACTAAACTAGCAATACTGCCATGTATCATGTACAGAAATTAGTTGGGGTTGCACAACACGAAACAGATTATAGAACATTTCCCTGATTCAACCTGATTTTCCTCAAAACCTCAAATTTTTCCTTGATTTTCCCAGACTGCATAAGCCCTATAAGAGAATTTTATGAGTGTTTACCTTTCTTGCAACCAATATGACGATTACAAATAGTGACGAAACAGACACCACAACAGTAAACCATCGCTTAACAAAAGCCCTGCTCATCGGCATTCGTTGGACTGTGACTGTGATTGAAAACTTCAAAATCCCTTTTCTGGAAGATCTGGCAACAATAATATACCATTTGCAAGTTAGACCCACTAGGCGAAAAGCTGTCGCGTCGCCTCGTCGGTTTATTGTCAAACTTCTTCCCTCAGTCTTCACAACATTTGACGCATCAATAATTCAACTAGCTGCATGGTTTGCTTACTTTGGAAAAGTCAACAACAAAATATATAATATCAAGTATTCTGTTGGCCTCAAAAATCAATTCGTAGGATAAACAATTAGGTTTCTGACTGATCGCAAAGTGCAAAAATGCGCCCACCAAGTGGCTTGTTATAATCATAAACATAAGAATGGTTGTACTTTGCAGTCGACGCTGACATGCGCTCTTTTTTATAAGAAAAATATTTACAAAAATACCAAAGCTTAAAATCACCGATGCTTATGAAAATGCAAGACTCATGTTTCAGTAACACTTAGACAGCTTCTGCGCTTTGCTCCGCTCTTAATAATAATAATAAAGTACACATATTTCTAAAGGTTTAATCGGTGGTTATTTCTAGAAATTCTAAGAAGGGGACTCTAGGTGCAACGACGCTCACAGTTTGGATGTGGCCTAGCTGCAGCTACACCCACGTTTTCGAATTGCAGATATGATAGTTTAGTTAAATACTGTTATACTACAATCAACGATTAGAAATTTTTCTATAACCACGTAGCAATGCAAAATTGATCATAGCGAGATCAATACACTTTGAAAAGCAAAACCACAGCAAGAACTTTTGGGGGGCTAAACCTTCCTGAGCCCCCTAGAAATCACCCTGGGCCTACTCCATAAGAAGAGGCTCAATGGTAGCAGGTCCTTCGATTCAAGGGACCAGGCAATGAAAATTGCTACCATTACTTTATAACGAAGTAGAAAACTGAACAAAAATATGAATTCACTCCTTAAATTTTCAAATGAAGTTACACCTTTCACAATTACGGAAAGATAAAGAATAATATTAGGCTCAAAAGCAAGAATAATTCAATACTACTGAGGTCCAGTGACAATTAGGCATTCTTTAAAAAAGCGTGCATGCTGTAAGCCTTCCCCTTCAGGGCTTATAAACATTTTAGAATTTTGCATGGAAGCTTTCCTGAGGGAGTATTTCTTTAAGGGGGCTTCACAATGACCAGAAATTGAAAATTACAAGAAATGATAGGGTACAGTATTTGGTCTTCTCTAGTAGCGCTGATAGCAACATCTGTCAAGCTCCTTCGGCTCTTCTATATCATTGGTCAAACTATAACCATCAGGAAAATGGAATTTCCTTTAAAAAGGTTCCGTAAAGCTTAATTTCGTACAGCCTTACCTCGTAGTGCATTGAGCTCATTTCGATAAAGCTTAAAAGCCATTGACATACGTAAATACATTTCATTTACTTCAAGACGGCAGCCAATTCAGCCTTGCTGATATACAAAGGGCCAGTGGCGGCATCACTGGAGGGACTGCGGGACTTGCCCCCTCCCCACTTCTCACCAAGATCAATTATCTAATTCGTCCAAATTCAATGACAAAATGTTAAGGGGGTGAGAGAACTCTAGCAAGATTTTGAAATGGGGTGGCAACCAGATTGCGTAATAATTGTAGGGCGTGTCACACAAAGTCCCCCCAGTCTGTGATGGCTGGCGCTGCCCCTGCAGGGAACCGTCTATTCTTAAAATGATAGATAAGACATTTTCTTAAACAGCTTGAATTCATACAGCATTGATTGCAACTGTCAATGTTTCAAAAGTTTAGAACACTGCAATTCGGTATTATAGCTGGCTTACGTTCTTCTACTCTCGCATGGAGGAGCGTGCCAAAGTAGGGGGTGTGTTGGTGTCACAATGCCCATATTTTGTAGAAGCAATCGGTGGTTCTTTGCTTTGTGGGCAAACTGGGCGTTGAGTTGAAATCTTGTCGGTAATTCTAGGAAAGATAGTAGTATGTCGATAAACTTCTTTTGCTACATCCTCGCTAGCACTGTCCACAAGTTGCTCAAAATGTCCTAAAAAGTTGCTCAATAGTTGCCAAAATTTTTAGAAAGTTGCGCCATTTCAAACAAGTTGCCAGAAAATTGCTCCATTACTTCAAGGCCATTTTACTTCTACTTCCCCCCCGCATGCAATTAGAGTCGATATATATATATATATATATATATATATATATATATATATATATATATATATATATATATATATATATATATATATATAATGTCTTTGTGAGTCAGTGTATCTGTGGCCTTGGTCTGCACTATGCATAAGCGTAAGACAATCCGTTTCACTCGGGCAAATTTTCTGAAAGAACAATAAGAAATTTGGGCAACTTTCCTACCTGCTCTTTAGCTCTATTTGATATTTCGGGCAAAAAATTTCCAGCCCCCCTAAATTTGACGTCCTACGTCCATGGTAATATGTATCGGGTAAAACATACACCTTTCTTACAGTACCTTTTGTGTAAAGAGGCGTACGCCTAGCCACGCCTATGGTGAAACTGATTTAAGTTTCCACTGCATCTATATTAATTGAATGATTAACTACTTAATCACCTTTCGAGCCTGGATGCTTCTCTCATAAGAAATGATTGGTCTTCAGCCGGGATGATTCTTAACGTTTTGTCAAATCCAATTTCAGATGTTTGTTTAAGTGTTTCTTAATTGCTACGTAATTTTAGCCTTAGGTTTCTTATAGAAGCTTCTTTTATAAAAAAGACGTGTATTCTAAATACTAAAATTAAAAGGTTGGACAATGATACTCTCGACACAAGTTTTATTCTGGAATCTGTAAGTGTTTCACCTGTAGCAGGGGTATGAATATGATGATTGAGAGACAATAACCTAAAAGTTGCCTGATACACTGAAAGTTGCTCAACAAGCTAAAAGCTGCTTAAAAAGTCTGAAGTTGCCGAAAAGCTGCCGGACAACTTGTGGACAGGGCTAATCCTTCCCATAGGCGTATGAGAACGTCCAATTTTGGGGGGCTGTAAACGTTTTGTAAACTTTCTGCCCGAACGTCCTATTTTTCTTACAGAAAATTTGCCCGAGTGAAACGGATTTCTGCCCAGCTTGGGGGGCTGCAGCCCCCTGCCTCCTACGCTTATGATCCTCCCTCAAAAGTTCTCCGGCATGTTACTGCTCACATACTTATAACATTTCCTCTCAGACATTGCATTGTTTATCATTTTGATACTTTTACAAAGGTAGTCTAGCTTGCGTACAGACTGGACTGGTCAACTTTAAAGCAGATAACCTGCTTCAAAGTAAACCAGTCTAATCTGTAAACAAGGTAGGGCAGCTGAAGCATGGCTCACAAGTCACATGCAGCTCTTTGAGGCTATAAAGTATTAAAGTGTGACGTTGAAAAATACGTATTTTTGTAATTTCTTAACTTTGAATTTAAATTCTGAAAAAGCATATCAAAATAGTCACTCTTGTGACATTTTGACTGTTTCTAACAAAATATGGTGGAGTTATGGACAATGTAAATCCCACTAATTTCCAATCAAATCTCTGTTTTTGCAGTCGTGTTCAAAACATTTGGAAAAGAGTCAAAAATACACTCAATTTGTACAGTAGAAACGCGGATAAAAGAACCCAAGTTTTTCTGAGTAGAGGTTTGGTAATCTCAACTCCAGCCTGTAAGGTTCTGAACAAGACTCTTCTGTACACCACAAGCTTTGCATGCATCTACACTGTTTTCAGCTCAAGAATTCTTGACGATTCTTGAGAATACTTTACAGTCAGAGTTCTTGTATAACAACCATGTCATATGTGGTGCAACTTGAATATCGCAGACAGGTTATGAGAATTTCTACTCATTTACTTTTAAATCAACAGCATGAAATCCATTATATAAGAACCACCCCCATTTCAGCCTCTGTGGCGTTCTTACTTAAGGAGTTCAAGCAATGACAATGTGAGCCTTAAGATTCTTATAACAACAGGTTCTTATGTATGGCAAACCTCCTGGCATCAAATTGACATATTTTATTGTATTTTCAAGCAAGCTATTCTTTTACAATTTCCCAAACAGGCCTATTTTATAGTGCTCCTTCAGCTCATATGGTTAAAATGCAAAAATTCTTAATATAGATTTTGTGACGTCATCACTTTAGTACTCTATGTATGCGGGTCATTGAGATAGATTGGCCTAGCTCCTTTTCATATCGAAATAAAACTTCATATTATAGAATATCTTGGATAATTATTGAACCCTCTTGCATCAAAGTGTATGAGTAGATTTTGTTCGCCCTACCTTAGGACTCCCTAGCGTCTGAAGTTTGTAACGTTTCACTACTCGCTCCGACTGCCTATAGCAGGGTTGGCCAACCAGTGAGAGGCTAAGAGCCGCTTTCTCTACTTTGATACTGCAAACAGCCACATAAAACTCACGAGGACACATAATCATTACCCCCATACTTGCCTCTTACGCAGAAATATCTTTTTAAATGCAAGTGAAGTAGACATGTATAAGAAACCCATGCTTCAATATGAGCAAAAGAGCCGCATCAACCAGGCAAAGAGCCGCATGAAAGCTCGTAAGCCGCGAGTTGGCCACCACTGGCCTAGATGTACCATGCACGTGCTCTACAGCCAAGCTAATCGTATGATAATATATTACTATATATGCTAAATACTACAAAGTCTATTGCCTGTGGTTCCATATTAAGCAAATTTGGTCACTCCTGCAGAACTACAATACCACAGGATAAAGGATAAAAATGTATCAAAGAACTACCATATTCTAGGTTTCTATTAGGATAATATAAATCATTTTTAAACATAATCATCAAAAAAATATGTGTTAGTTGGAGAACTTGCTGTTAGTTAGCCATAGCAGATCCATCATCTCCAAGTATCCACGTCCTGAATTTCACCAGATGAAACTTTTTATTAAGATTGACCTAGGTGCAACAAGGTTCCCGCATGGTGGTGGTCCTGACTATGGGCAGATAGGCAAAGTCCCACACGAGTTGTGTCACTACACAACAAAGCAAGGCTGTCCTACAACATTCATATCAAGCTCAACGCCAAGTCCTGGCCTCTCTGTCACTGACATCGCCCCATTCACTCTAACTGGCGCACCTTTTGCCACATGCAACGTGCAGTAACTGTTAAAATCTGTTGCTGAAAATCTAAACTTCTCTGGTGTGCTGTGAGCTAAACTAATTATAGCTGCGGTTACAATATCACTGCCCCAAGTATCTTCTATGCACATCGGAAGCCCCAGGGACACACAAAGATCCCTTGCCTGCTTCAATTTAGATATTCCTCCAAATTTGCTGATCTTTAGATTGACAACATCAGCAGCCTTATCACGGTAGACTCGTAGTAGAGACTCTATATCATTCACGACCTCATCAAGCACCATCGGCAGGTCAGTATGAGCTCTAACACGAAGACACTCGTCATACGTCGCGCAAGGCTGTTCTATGTAAACATCTTGGTCCCTAACTTGGTTTGTTATCTTGATAGCTTCATGAGACATCCAACCAGTGTTTGCATCTGCAACAAGAAAGTCACTCGGCTCCAACACAGAACGGACTTCACGGATACGAGCAATGTCATCTGCGATACGACCTCCCACTTTCAACTGAAACTTCCTATAGCCTTCAGATTTGTACTTCAGGACATTTTCTGCCATTTCTTTGGGAGATCGTCTACTTATAGCTCGGTACAGCTGAACAGTGTCACCATGCAGGCCACCAAGTAATTTACACAGGGGCAGCTTGGAAACTTTACCTAGAATGTCCCAGCACGCTATGTCAATAGGTGACTTAACATACGGGTGGCCTTTCAATTTGTAGTCCATCAGCTCATTGAGGACGCCAATTTCAGTTGGATCACAGCCAATCAAGTCCTTGCATAGCTCTGCTAAGCCTGTCCTTACCCCATTTGCATATGATGGAAGATAGCTTGAGCCAAGGGGGCAAACTTCTCCAACTCCTCGTATCCCAGAATCTGTAATGATTTCGACAATTGTACTGTCAAAAACAGACACTGATTTGCCGTCAGACCAGTTGTAGTTCCCATCATGTAGTGGAAGATCTACTTGATACACGTTGAATCCTGTTATTTTCATCGTGAAGCTCCCTTTATTCCCAAGCTATATTCACTTAACAGTGGAATGACTTCCTATGGAAGAAAAACATAGAAGATAATTTTCATAGCGCAACATTGTCAACTGAATGGCAAATAAATCCATTTACGATAAAGCCTGGGGCAAGTCAATTATTGAAAGAGACTGTCTGCGATACCAAAGAGATATTTCTTCAAGATCTAAACAATGACCGCTACACCAGCATACTGGTGGTATCAGCAGGGAGGCGTGGAGTAATATGGAGGGCAGTTTGCACACAATGACCAACTGTCTCTTAAGGACATAGTTTGTGTACAGACACCTTTTAGTTAGAGACTTTGATTTGCTTGCAGAAGTTGAGTAGATTAAGCTTTTAGTGCTGCAATTCGCATTGTGAACCCTTGTTGTCCTGAAGCCTTCCTGCATCTACAACTGTTTGTACCCAAGTGTATCTTGTATATCAACAGTAGAACACAAGCTAAAAATCCTTGAATTGCTGCATTCACGTACTTTTGTATGGAAATATCTATATGTAGAATAGCATGGGAAAGGTGGCATAGCGGTTAGAGCGCATGTGTTCTTTACAGAAGGTCTACGGTTCGAGTGAGACTCAAGGTCTTGACTGAATGCTAGCTCACTGTTCACCACGCAGCAAATGGGTACCTGGTGGCAATACTGGGGAGATAAAGGCGGCGAGGAAAAGAACTGGACACCCTACCCTACATGCCGATGGCTCAAGATAAGTGTCCCCTCTAACAGGCGCTTCCCTACATAAGAAAGTATACGGGACTGCCTATACTTTATGTAGAATAGCAACAAAACTAAGGAGCTCGCACTACTATAGTCAGTATCACAAAGGAACTTTCAAATTCAAGGGCTTTTATATCTGCAGAGATTCGAAAACTAGGCAGATATGAATCAATTGTCATGTTACTTCTGGATCGATAGTGCCCCTTCATATAAAGAAAATGTCTGTCGTGTATACTGTCATGGACGAAACTTAAGGGGGTGTGGGAGTGAATCAAACAGCTACTGTTACTTAGAAATAAAAAGGGCAACAGGAAACGCTGTGGTCAACTCGCTGATTATAGACTTCCTTTTCGTAGGGTAATATTTCTGATACTCCCCACTAATATATTGCAGTTACGTCGCAGAACAAAACGTCTACTGACCATTGTTTGCAGTGATCTATAGCAGAATTCTGAGAATTTATTATTTTCTTACCTCAGTATTTGTTTTGGGACACTAAATGAGCACAAATAACAAAAAATGGTAAAACGAGGCCCAAGCTAAGATGCAGGGACGCAGCCATAGGGTTGGTAAGGGGGTGTCACACCCCCCCCCAATATTTAGTGTGTCAGCACATTTGCCAAATATCAATCACTAGTGCTCGTCAACATTGCGTTGCTGATAACACTCGAGGAAAGTCCTCTTTGTCGGCAAATGGGGCTTGAACGAAGTCTGTTTGTCGGTAAACTGAGTTTGTGCACCCCCATCAAAACTCCTGGTATGAAGCATTAAGAGATAAATTTACGGACATGGTCTGGGCTGCTAGGTTGGCATTCTAAATGAAAAAATTTCACAGTTTTGGCATTTTTAGAGTAGTTTAGAATTTTAAAATTGCATTTGGCAGATTTTTTAATTTGGCATNCACTGTTCACCACGCAGCAAATGGGTACCTGGTGGCAATACTGGGGAGATAAAGGCGGCGAGGAAAAGAACTGGACACCCTACCCTACATGCCGATGGCTCAAGATAAGTGTCCCCTCTAACAGGCGCTTCCCTACATAAGAAAGTATACGGGACTGCCTATACTTTAGGTAGAATAGCAACAAAACTAAGGAGCTCGCACTACTATAGTCAGTATCACAAAGGAACTTTCAAATTCAAGGGCTTTTATATCTGCAGAGATTCGAAAACTAGGCAGATATGAATCAATTGTCATGTTACTTCTGGATCGAT
Source organism: Cassiopea xamachana (assembly GCA_900291935.2). NCBI lineage: Eukaryota > Metazoa > Cnidaria > Scyphozoa > Rhizostomeae > Cassiopeidae > Cassiopea > Cassiopea xamachana. The sequence continues at coordinate 5,203,979 of OLMO02000262.1, read as the reverse complement.
AGTGCCCCTTCATATAAAGAGAATGTCTTTCGTGTATACTGTCATGGAAGAAACTTAAGGGGGTGTGGGTGTGAGTCAAACAGCTACTGTTACTTAAAAATAAAAAAGGCAACAGGAAACGCTGTGGTCAACTCGCTGATTATAGATTTCCTTTTCGCAGGGCAATATCTCTGATACTCCCCACTAATATATTGCAGTTACGTCGCAGAAAAAAACGTCTACTGGCCATTGTTTGCAGTGATCTATAGCAGAACTCTGAGAATTTATGATTCTCTTGCCTCAGTACTTGTTTTGGGACACTAAATGAGCACAAATAACAAACTATGGTAAAACGAGGCCCAATCTAAGATGCAGGGACGCAGCCATAGGGTTGGTAAGGGGGTGTCACACCCCCAATATTTAGTGTGTCGGCACATTTGCCAAATATCAATCACTAGTGCTCGTCAACATTGCGTTGCTGATGAAACTCGAGAAAAGTCCTCTTTGTCGGCAAATGGGGCTTGAACGAAATCTGTTTGTCGGTAAACTGAGTTTGTGCACCCCCATCAAAACTCCTGGTATGAAGCATTAAGAGATAAATTTACGGACATGGTCAGGGCTGCTAGGTTGGCATTTTAAATGAAAAAATTTCACAGTTTTGGCATTTTTAGAGTAGTTTAGAATTTTAAAATTGCATTTGGCAGATTTTTTAATTTGGCATTATTTTGGCATGTTTATGGGCATGATGGTTTGACGAAGTGTCATTTATTATCTTTTACAGAGTTTCTGAATAATATACATCTTAACAAATATGCATGCATGATTTATTTAAGGTTACTGTAGGCATTGCATTGTAGTAAATTCAACTTATTAATTAACGTCACTGCGTTATATGGTCCTTCTAGGGGTGACAATATAAAATGCTCCGCAGCTTCATTGCCACTGTGGAGGATTTTTGAATCTGTCATATTTTAATTCAATTTGGCATAAAATTTTCACCATTTGGCATATTTTGGCCTTTAAGTCTGGCAACCCTGGACATGGTCCACTTTCAGTCATAGCCAAGTTGAGTTTGTATGCCCTTTTGTCAGCTAATTACCAATAACGTGACTGCCTGCTCCTTTCCTCATGTATGAAATCAAATCGGAGAGAATTCTTAGACCCTAGTGGCTTATACTTCTGTGCTCTAATTTCTATTCAACTTAGCAAGAAAACTGGACAGCCAAGCGAAGCAGCACTAAGAGTGTATCACTGAATTACAAAAGTGCATGGGCCTAAGAAAAACATAAAGCATTATCAAACACAGGGCCCCTAAACAAGGATCTATTGTGAACAAAAAACACATTACGTTAGAAGATAACGTCACCGAGAACCTTCAACGATGTTTCTTTGCCACTTCAAGCTGCTTCGATCCTCTGTTTCGCCTTGACTTTGATCTCTAAGCACCTTGCTTCCGGTATATGAGGCGGAGGTAGAACTTAAGGTGGTACATATCCTTTAGTGGTATCAATAGTAGGGTATCAAAGGGCCTGCACTCTCTATCTGCTCCGTAACACTCTTTTGTGCATGATTGTAGGGGGGCATATTGTACTTTTTGAAATTTCTCACCCCTCATAAAAGTTTATAATGACCCCCATTTCAGCAAAATGTGGGCATTGTCACTATCAGCAAAATTTTCATAGTCATTTTCATAAGTAATTATTTATGAGTCAATGCTCCATCAAGTATTTCACAACCTTTGTCGGGTGGAACACTGTCTACCAGTCCATCGACGTTTCGCTAAACACCATCTAGTGGGATCATCAACTCTTCTACTTTCTTCAGGGTTGTTGCAATTTTCCCGGTAGCTCAATTTAATACCACCCCTCCACTTAATGAAAATCTAGATAAAATATCAACCCTCTCCGCTATTGGACCCCCTACAATGAAGCACAAAAAGAAGGGTCAGTCATGTATAGAGGCGGCCTGACAGGGGGGCCAGGCCCCCAAGCGACAATTTTTGATACGCGCCAAATCAAGGAAAGGGGCGCCAGGACGTGGAAAGCAAAAGTTTTTATGCTGAGCAACAATGTATGGTAGGCGCTCGGAAATTTAAGCTCTGAAGTATGTTCCCCCAAGAAGAAGCTATTTAGCGCGTAGCACAGCTAAAAGAAATAGTGTAACAGGTAATATAAGTGCAAATCATATACATTTTATCTCAGGAACTCAAAAGTTGTTTCTGAGAATGCGCTGTTCTATCAGTGTCAATATAGTGAGCAAACTCTTTCTCAAACCATTATCGAATGCAAGCTAATATCAGTATAGCAACAATTTTAAGTTACCAAATGAAAAATTAAGAGTATTTACATTCATGCTACTCGTACATTTATAGAAATATTTAAAGTTACCGTGGATTTTTTTGCCCTTTTTGAGTAGGAGGCTTGAGCAAGACTAAGAAGGAAGGACGTGAGCGAAAATTTTGCTTAGGGGACAGTGCTCCTCCATAGCACACAACAGCAACTTGCCAAAGCGCCTTCGCTACTTCCACTTCATTGCACGTGTAGTGCTTATATTAGGCCTTCAAAATGGCGTCAAAACCAATGCTTTACACATTAAGAAAACATTGGAAAAAATCTATACTTGCAGCGTGTTTGTCCCTGTATGGAGCTTACTATGCCAGTGGAAGATTTAGGGAATATCTAGTTAGGCGTGAACTTTGCAGTGAAGCAAAAACGTATGGACAAGAGCCCATTTCAGCGTTAGAAAAACCTCGCAGAATGTACGTGTTTCTTAACCCAACTGCTAATAATGGCGGTGCACTAAAAATGTACGAGAAGGATGTTGCACCGATACTCCATCTAGCAGCGATTGATGTGACACTAATCAAAACAGACTATGAGGGGCATGCCAAAACAATTTTAGGATATATCGACCCTACCGTTGATGGCATCATAGTTGCTGGGGGTGATGGCACTCTTTTAGAGGTAGGCCTATTCATGCGCAATTTATCCCTTATTCATGTAGTATAAATATAATTTCAAAAGGAAAATCAAAGACAAAAGTTAAAACTTTTGGGAGTACATTGTTACGGCATAAAACCAACGACAATAAAACAATACATTTGATAGAGCTATCAAATTTATTATTGTGTTCTTCTTATCTTTGGCTTTATGTTGGAATAACATACTCTCAAAGATTTAACTACAATACTTATTGTACAAGCGTGGAAAGCTACACTTGTTTTGTTTTGTAGAAAATTGAAAAATAGAAACATGGCTAGAGCAGATGCTTATACCTACATTACTCATGACTTTCAGTAATATCAAGCCTTGGTATTTTCATAGAAAATGAGCATACAAAGTGAGATGTTGGTCACTGATAGATAGGGCGAATCTAGAGAAAATTTTTGGTGGGCTTAGGTGCATTCCATGCACTTAGGCCTGAAGATCTTCAGCACCCATGTTCAGTGTGGTCTGTTCTCTTGCAAATTCTTGAGTCGTTGACTTGTCAAACTGAAGATAATGAGATGTCTGCAGTTATTGGCATCCTTTGGTTTTCCACAGATGTACTTTTCGGCGCATAGCAATTATTCCTTGGGGCAACTTTGGCATGCAGTTTACATGGAATGCACCCTGGTAGGTGGTCACAACCCCAGTTTGCCAACAAACAAACTTCATTTGAGCCCAATTGGCCAACATAATAGTCTCCTGTGCAGTATAACAATGACAAGCACTATTGCTGTTTGGCAAAGTTGCCAACAAGCTAAATATTGGCACCCCCTAAACCCCTTATGGCTACACCCCTGCTGATAGATAGTTTGATTTCTCTACAATTTGCTTTGGGGCATTTGGCAAAACAGTTTGACAACCATTGAGTATAAGGGGGCATATACATGAAAGCCTTAAATTGTCCCTACATGGTATGGACCTGTGCTCAAAATTGTGAATTCCTGACTGGCTATCCTTATTTTCCTTGTTAAAATGAGCAACACATGTCCATGCTTCTGCTCAATGATGACAGGTGAAAGAAGCATGGGAGTGCCTCAATGCCATTTGCCAACTCTAATTATTGATGACAGTGATTGATGAGAAAACAGAGCTGCCTTAAATAAAGGTAGCTTGGGAGCTGCCCTTATTTAATTGGCTGGTTCTTGTCATCCTTATGTGTGAACGGAATAAATTAGACCCTGCAAAATGGACCATATACATGGGTAGCCAACACTAATTGCCTTAATCCTTAGAAAATGTCCTTATTTTGCTTGTGTATATGCGCAATAAGCTGTATATGCTATTTTGATATATAATATAAATTCATTGCAATATATTCTTTTTCAAATAGGTTATCACTGGCTTTATCAGGCTTCAAGATAATGACACTGTGTCACGAATACCAATAGGAGTGGTTCCTCTTGGTAGGACTAATAGATTTTACAAAAGACAGTTTAATAGTCCCAATCAAGATGCTAGAACTGTTGGTAATGCCGCATTAGCTATTGTCAAAGGTAATACCACACGTATGGATGTTATTGAAATTACTTCTGATGGAGTTCGACCAACATACTCTTTATCAGGTCTCACATGGGGCTTGCTCCAAGAAGTCAAGCAAAAGATAGATGCAAAAAAGCATTGGTGGGCTGGGCCTTGGAAGAAAGAAATGGCATTTGTTACAAGGACTGTAAGAAATTGGCCTTCCTATTATAGTGCTTTGTTAGGTATAGATGGATGTGCTGTTGATATGAAATCAGACTTAAAAAATGGAGGAAATAATGGTGTTACTGACTCCCAGGACCCTAGAAGAGATGATAGTGTGGTACCTTCACATTTAGAAAACCAATTCAAAGACAAGATGTCAATTTCTTTGAATAGTGATATGTGTGCTCTGAACTTGGAAATTGGAGACTTTCATGGAAACTCAATGTTACATGTGCAGCTTCTAGGTAGTGATATGCAGAGAGCAGATTTTATTGCAAATGGAATTAAATGGATGAAAAACAATTATAATATTGTGCAGTATGTTGATTCCAAGGAATTTCATGGAGAGCAAGTAAAATTGTGCCCTAGGATGGATTATGTTACATTCTTTCATATTGATGGTGAAGAATTTGAAGCAAAAGATATTTCCTTAAAGCTTCTTAAAGATAAACTCTGTTTTTTCAATTGATTTTGATCATTGTGGTAGTAAATAACCAGACCTTTTCTGCATGTCCAAGCCTTTTCTCTCATTGTGGTAGCCAATTAACACAGGGTTCATATGGGCTTTGGAAAGTTTTGGGAGGTTATGGAAATTGATAGTGCCATTTTCCAGGACCTGGAAAGTTTTAGAAAAAGAGAGGTTTTTCAAAATGGTTATGAAAAAGTTTTGGATTTTTTGTTTGGAGACATTCTGAAATATCCTAGACACATATAACTTAGTGTTATTTTTAACACTGTATTTGTTTGTTCATTTTACTATTTATGATACAAAGCATAAGCTACAATGAAATCATAAAATAAACCATTGAAAATAGTGTTTTTCTATTTTCATGTGGCTTCAAAATGCAACAAAAATGGGTTTTCATAGTATTGGAAATTTGGTAATTTGGCTTAGGTAATATTTTAGAAATAGTATAAAAGTAGTTTTTATGAACCCTGTTAACATGAAATGTGGTTTTATGAACCCTGTTAACATGACGCGTGGTTTTATGAACCCTGTTAACATGACATGTGGTTAATTCAGCCCCATACACTTCAATTTTTTGCTGGATGTGAAATATTTCATTATACACTGCAGAATCCCATTATCAAAATGGGAAGGATAATTTAAGTGAATTGCAGAATATGAGAAGTCTTAGAAATAAGCCTGATCATCAGGTAGACAGCATGAATTGTTAGAGAAAATATGAATGAAAATTGTAGCTAAATTTATGCAAAAGTTGGAAGTTTGTCATTTAGCTTCCTAAAAAGCAAAGAAAACAGAAATTCTTATTGTAGTGGGCATACTGCTAGATCTCTTGCTGTATGTATGTGTACAGGCCTCCCACATCGTCCTAAATGTCCTAAATTTCCTAAATTTTTTAAGAATTACATATTTTTGTCCTAAATTGTCCTAAAATAGGGCAAAATGTCCTAATTTTTCACTTTTAGGGGTTGTGGCATATTTGAAAATTTAGTTTTTTTCTCATTCACACTCTTAGTCACTTGTTTACAATAAGTACTATAAGTAGCTTGGTCAATCACGTGATCATGACCGTACCACAAGCGATTTTCTTCGCATTAATCGGGTCGTCGTTTCTAAATCTCACTTTTAACCATTGTTTTAAATATTTTAAAGCTGAATCTTTTGAAAAGCAATGCCTTATACATCACTAAATATCATCTGTAACGATAGGAGCGCTGTAGCCCCAGAAAACTGGTTTTTTATTTCTTTTCGCTAGGCCATACACCTTTCTGTCAAATTTGCCAATTTTGCAACTGCCATTGCGTCTTTTGAAACAGGATTTCGCGCGCTTTTGCGATAGCCTCATTCAAATGGATACAGAAACGAGGTAGATGGAACACCAAGGATCATCTCTTTATTTTAGTGTAGTAAAAACGGGAAAGAGAAAAACTACATATAACAGTACATGGGAAACAGACTTTAAGTGGTTGAGAAGTACTAGTGGTGATCTTTCAAAAGCTTTCTGCTCTGTGTGTAGCAAAAGCTTTCGCATCGATGGTGGTGGAAAGTCCCAAGTGAAGATCCATGGGCAAGGTACATTTCATTTGAAACAGTTAAAAAGTCAGAGAAGTCAGCGAACTTTTGTTAAGTCAACACAGGAAAATGCTATGATTATGAGTGAACCATCATCAAGTTTGACATTGGAAGAACAAGTAATCAGAGCTGAAACTATTTAAGCCTTGAAG
>OLMO02000262.1:5135556-5178916 GCA_900291935.2 Cassiopea xamachana | reverse complement strand
TATATATATATATACATACATATATATATATATATATATATTTCGTTTTTGAGTGGTGTAAACTGTGGCCCAAAGTGGCGCTAGACCAAACTTCTTCCGTGGCGTTATAAAGGCCGGCGTTAAATTAGAGCTGTCGTAAAGAGGGACAATAAGCTTTCTAAACTGCACTTGCACCATTTTAACCAAAGAGCTTTGTTATTGAGATGCTTTGTCCTGTTCATAGAATTCGTTCTATTTTCGCATCGTAGCGAGATATTAATATTTCTAGCTCAGATATAGACCCCTGCAAACGCAACTTCGGCAGAAAAGTGGAGGCCAATCCCTCCATGTGAATTGTAAGGTGCCATAAGGCGTTAAGTTATAGCCAAACCCAATTTGAACGTTTGTTTTGTTTCTACAGTACAAGTAAGATGACTTGATATAGATTAATTTAGATTAAGAATCATTCAATATCTTGTTATTACTGGTTTTGAAGCTTGCATTTGCTCTGTTGTTTGGTTATTCCCGCATAAATAAAGCCCTGATAGTGCCAGTCAGAAGAGCTTTCAGGAATCTACTACACTTTTTTATGAGAAACATGTCTACCAGAGAAATTTGGCTAGAATTACGTAAAAATTAAGAAAAATTTTAAAACACAGGCAGGTTGAGTTTAGCATAATAGCTTGCAAAAACTATTTTTACTAGTAGATGCTTGATCGAACCAGCAAGAAAATAGAATAAACATCCATTACACACCTCACAAAATCTGACAATCCTATTCTTACATGACAGTTGCCTAATCTGGGTTGTTATTGTCGTTGAAAGTCTGTAAAGTTAGGAGATATTTAACGTAGGCTTAAGCCAGAGTGGTAGTTTTTAGAGATGTAGAGAGGTATAAAAAAACTTGTAGTGACAGTCTGGGAAGCCTCAAAAAAGCTTTTCAACCAGCTTATTCAAATTCTTGCAGCTACAAGGAAAAGCAGTTTGTTTGTCGCTTGTAGAATGTACAGTGTTTTTGAACAAACCTGGGGCACCACACCTAAAAGCAGTGGAATATAAGGGCTCCTAATTTCCCCTTTTACTACTCCAATAGTATCAACCCAACTGTATTTATGAATGAGTTCTCCAATTAGCAAAATATAATGAAAACTTCCCTGTATTTTAGCAAGTCCAAGGGGAAGTATACCAAGTATGCAGAAAAACACTCAACGCATTGGACGACCTGGAAGATGAAGGAGTGCTCTATGATCGCAAGATGATACCGATCGTTCTTTCAGATGCTAATGTTAACGAACAGCAAATCGATGTATTTACATACATTCTTGGGAACTTCAAGGCAAGCTTATTAGAATTGCCATTTCTTTCAAGTTTTTCTGAAGAGCATGCTAAGCAGTACAGATCAAGGCAGGATAGAGATGAGGATCAAGAAAGTATACTCTCTTTCGTTAAAGAATAAACGGGCAAGACGTATTTTTCAGACCAGTTATGTGCCAATACAGTTTGGCTTAGGGATGGTTAATTAATTACTTGTAGAGAAGGGGACAATTCTCATATATGGGATGGAATTTTCATACCCCCTCTCAGGTTTTCGTAGGCATTTATTTTTGAAATTGCAAGAAAAGTGGTCAAAATTTGGCCACGCTGCAAGAGAGTTGGCCACATTGTTTTCCGTAACCCTTTCTTTAGTAACATTAGTTGGTCAAATGGTCAAAACGCCCCACCCTAATGGAAAGTGGCTCTGCATATCTCTGCCCCCTTCCACCAGCCTAAAAGATATTTCATATTCAATCTTTGAAATTGTCCTTATTTTTATCCCCCCACTGACTGGATAACAATTTTGCCTTATTTTTGTCCCCCCTACCTCTAACTGGACAACAATTTTGGCCCCCCACCCTGATGTTTTCCACCCCTCTCCTGGAAAGATTAATGATCGACTTCGTAGGCGATCTGAACAAATATCTCTATGACCCTATATGAACAAAAGAACAAGTGAATTGCATGTCGATATTTGGTCAAACTTTCCGGTGGTAAATTTCCCACATTGTTGTCCCCATTGGCGCCCCGTTGTCCCCATTATTGGCGCACCCCTGGTCTGGCCTTTTCATCTTTCGCTCTTTATATTGCACCTTTTTTTAGAGTGATAAGACTACGACATTTGTGTCTCATAATCTGGAATTGTGTGGGAAATGAATCTCACATAATGCCCCACTTGCACATGGTCAGTATTTGCATTTCTTGTTAAAATAAATTTTTCAGCTCCTCCGCCTCAACCTTGGTGAGGCCTCCTCCGATAGTGACTTCTAAGCCCCCCCCAAAATTAAAATCGTGGTTACGGCCCTGGCCTTTGAGAGGTATCTTTGTAAAAGTCAAATATTTTCACAGCAGCTTCCTGGTTGTAGTCAGTAGGTGAATTTTTTCCACTTTCTACGTTTCTCAACCAGTATCTGCGTCCTTTACTTTTAGGGGCCCGTAATTTCTTGAAAAAGCACCACCCTCGAATAAGCGCCGCACTTTTGGTTGGATTTTGAAATAAGCGCCGGAATTTTTGGTTGGATTTTGAAATAAGCCCCGCAAAAAACTAAGGATGAAGATATAGCTGTGTCAATGGTGCTGGTTATTTTTAACATGACGCGCAAAACGTATAAAACGAGCAGATAAGTCAATATATGTCTACTTTATTGTTTGATAAACTTCGGAAAGGACCTACACTCATTTACATTGTGTTGCAGTTCAAACTGACCGTACTGGGTGTTCTTTCTACTCTGTTCTGGGTCATTGAGAAGGTATATTGCGTTGTTCAAAAGAATTATGTTTTTTTCTTTGAAAATAACTGCCGTCCTCGAATAAGCGCTGCATTTTGGAGTCAAGGAAAGAATAAGCGCCACGGCGCATATTCGAGTAAGTACGGTACTTGCCATGTATCCAGGGCCGCCGAGAGGGGGACAGGGGGCAAATTGCCCCGGGGCCACAAGTTCCAAGGGGCCTCATAACACCTAATGCTTCAAGGTCTGCGGGCCTCATAAAGTGAACCAGCAGTAATTTTCCAAAGTTAATTTCTATACTCTGAAAATTTTGTGCTCGCTTCGCTCGCAGGGGGCCTCGACCTTCTCTTTAGCCCAGGGGCTTCAGAATTATCTCGGTGGCCCTGCATATATACCAGTTTGAAGAAAGATGGTAGTTTATACAGCATAGGTAACTGCATTGTAAACTTTTGCGACAATTAGTGTCGATAATTTGCATTTGCATAAAGTGTTGAGCAATTTTAAACCGTTGTGAACGGTTCAGAATGTTGCACCAAGAATAAAGCTGGAAACTTCTGAAGAATGAGGGCCTATTTATCGTGGAAATTCAATGTCAGTATTTAATTTGTGGCCCATTCATTTTGAATGGCAAGCCATTTATTGACATCACTAATAAGACAGTAAGTCACGTTGAAAAGAGCCCACCTGGAATTTTCCATGCTGCAACGTCCCTATAGCGAAGCAGTGGCGGCGCCACGGGGGAACTGGGGGACTTGTCCCCACCCCATTTCTCACCAAGACCAATTTTCTAATTCGTCCAAATTCCACTAGAAATGCGAGGGTTGGGGTGAGAGGGACCTATAGCAAGATTTTGAAATGGGTGTGCCAACCAAATCGCGCTGTAATTTTAGGGCGCGGCACCAAAAATCCCTCCAGTCCGTGATGACTGGCGCCACCCCTACTAGGAAGTGGTCATTTTTGTGATTATATATATATATATATATATATATATATATATATATATATATATATATATATATATATATATATATATATGTATGTATGTATGTATGTATGTATAGAACTGAGTATCAGCTGTATTAGAAAACAGATTGTATGTGATATTTCTAATGGGAAGATTTACTCATATTGTGATAAATACTATACATTATATTTTTCATAAAACAGTATATCATAGCAAAGTCTCATCTTTTTCTATCTACATGGAAGTTGATATTGTTGGAGATACGCATCCCTGAAGTTCAAGCACTAAAGGGCATTGCCCAAAGGGACTCTAAGAGCATGCGGTGAAGACATATTTTCAGTTTCCTAATTGTGAGCAGTTCAGGGAGATAGTGCATGGCTCGCACATAGCAATAGATTCCCCGACAAATGATTGGCTTTTGACTTCAAAGCTAAACAGTAGATTTTAACCATGTGGGGAGTCCTAGGTATCCTCAACAAATAAGTACGCATGTCTCCTACCTCGAGTATATTCATCATAGCCTAGACTTCAATCAGTTTGTCAAGCAAGGCTAATTGGTCCAAATGAAAGGACAACATAGCATTGTGCATTGAAGTACTGGGCCGTTCAAATAGTACGTACGCTCTGAAGGGGGGAGGAGGTACCTAAAAAGCGTATGAAAACATGCAAGGTGGATGGGCTCTTCGAAGAACGTGTAATTTGCAAATGGCAATTACTTTCAAAGCACCCTCAATAAATAAAACTGTCATCTAAAGACTTTACTCGCAAGATCGCATTCTTATTGATTTTATACAAATATTTGATACTTTTTAGTTCTTGAATATGTATCGAATTCTGCATACTGTGAGATTACTGAGATTAACCATATTGAGGGGGTATGATGACTTGAAAATACGTGCGCTCAGAAGAAAGGTTGAATCCAGGCACGTCGGAGAGGGGGGCAGAGGGGAGCAAATGCCCCTCCTGTCTTTCACTTAGGGGAGCAGAGGAAGCAAAAGTGCCCTGTTTGAAATGCAATAGAATCCTTTTTTAGAAATTGATATGATACACAGGAGATTAAATAAGCTATATAAACAAGCAAAATATTATTGGAAAAACGAGCAATTTGTATTATTCTGTGAAATATAGGCCCTGCTAAAGGATGGAACGAGAATGTCCCAAAGAGGTGCCTTGGGTCCTGAAGAGGTGCCTATGCTAGATGGTATCCTTTTGCTCGCGTTGGCCTCCCTTGCCCTACTATCGTTCCGGCGTGCCTAGTTGAATCTTGAAAGCATACAAAAGCGTACAAGGGAGGTGGTCCAAAAATCAATTAAATTGAGCGTACGTACTCTTGGAATGGCCCCTACATGGAAATTCTATACTACACTTGATTTTAGCTGATCTACGACACTTTCAGGTATGAAGCCAAATTCATCTGATCGTGGTGAATATACCCAGAGCCAATTTGGTACTTTTTGATCCCTCAAATGGACATAAACAACGTCTCCAGCTGTCACATTCAGCTTACCCTGCTCATTTGTTTGATAACTCGACAAAGCAACAAGTTTTATTCCTTTTTTTGCTAACTTCTCCTTCCCTCTGGCATACCCTAATGTATCTATGTGGGAAATTGAAGTAGCATTGCTTTTACTCCTGTTGGATGAAGTAGACCGCACACTTGATTGTCTAGAATTTGTGCTCGTCCAACTTGGACTTTTGTTGTATACATTTTTTGCCTGGAATGAGTCTCCAGGACTTTTCCGAATGCTTGTCCGACTATTTTCCCAAGCGTTCGTCTGTTTTTCAGCGCGATTCTGAGTGTCAATGAAATTAGGGTTTGTCCGGCTATCAAAAATATCTGTTGTTTGTAGGGATAAGTCAGCATATGCCAAAGCATCGTTGTTCATCTCCGAATTTTCTGGGTCAAGCGAAAGATCAAGCTCGGAAAATAATTTGTCTGGACTGTCTTCCATATGTATATTAGCTACAGAACTCTCTAGCCTGTCTATCGAAAGTGAATTATCCCTAGAGTACTTTGTGATTGATCTCATGCTTGCTAGGCTTGATCTCGAATTGGTGCTCATTGATCTTGGGCTTGAGTTATTTGAAGCAACTTCGTCCTTTTCTAGAATTTGTCTCTGCCGCAGCTCCTCTTGCCTGCATTCTGTTTGATAGAAGAAAGAATAAGCTATATTATATTCTATACATTGCTATATGTTCAAATACTTTTCATATTTAAATCACAGTATGCAATAAATATTTACAAAACATGTACATAGAAAACGATACCACAAGTAGCATGGAATTATATAGAAACCCTATGGCCATTACACAGAATATAAGAACGCAAGTCAACGCAAGATAAAATAGTTAATAAATGGGCCATTCACCCGTTACGCTGCTCCTCCACCAGGGATGGGCCCCTACGGGGCACCTCAAATTATATAAGTACAAATTACAAAGATACAAATACTTAACAATACCACAAGGGGTATGGAATTACAAAGCAACTCTGTGACCATTTGACAAAGACATTTAGAAGACAAATAAACACAAAAAAATAACTAAATAAATGGTTCATTTCACCGCTATGCAACTCCTCCACCGTGGAGGGGGCATATCAAATTCTGTAAGTTGAGGTGCCATCCTTCCCTTGTGGAGGAGTTGCGTTGAAAGGAACCTAGCTCAACGTCTAGCTCTTAAATGTCCTCACTTTGGACTGCTTTTGACTATAGTGTAGTACTAAAGTACTTTAATAGTTAGCTTCGTAACTTCAACTGTGCCTTGGTGCCATGAAAATAGTACAGGAGCTTGAAAGCATTAAAGTTGAGATATTTGCTGTAATTTTGTGCAATTATACCAGATCAAAGAGAGCAAGAAAGCTTTTTATGCAGGTGAAAGTACACTCTCATTCCAGAAGAATCATGAAACTTCATGTATAGCTTCCTAATTCTCAATAGTTTGCAATGAATAGATATTTAAAACTGAGAAGCATCCAAGGGATTTTGTCTTAAAGGATACAAGGTCCTTCATTAAGTTGTTGTTTTGGTTGTAATCAGGCCCGTAGCCATGGGGTGGAATGTTGTGGCAAATGCCACACATAAGTATCAGGATACTAGCTTGTTGCCACTCCTCGAACTGTATCTGCAAGCTTTTCATTACTACCGTATTTCTTTAGCAAAGCAGAGACACCCCGAGATCCTCAAGTTTTCATCTCTTAAATCCGTTCTTGACAAACACCTATACCCTATCACAGTGTAAATTAGATGTGCCGATGATGCAATCTTGCAATTTTGTGCCACATGATTCGCCCAATACACTTTTGCCACTCCTGAAACATCGACCTGGCTACGGGCTTGGTTGTAATTTCTATTTTCATTTCTGTTATAAATTTTGACATGTACCTAGGTATTTCTTAAATTGGTATCCAATCTGTGATTTTTGGGCCTTCTGATGTACTGCAAAGTACAGTATTTTTTAACAGCTTCAGTGCAATTGCAGATGATTGTATAATAAAAGGGTGCATTTTTGAAATAAATTTTCATTATTATTGCAAATTAAGTAAAAACTTTCGAGATTGTTGCTAGGAGATTGAGCATGTAAGTTCTTTGATTTTTGCTCAAACTGTATACAGGATAGTCAGGTAAGAATGCAATGTTATTCATAAGAGATAAGAATTGGCTTACACTAACCTAGGCTCAAGACTACAAGGTTTGAGAAGACAAACGGTTATAAAAGTGAGCCAAATTGAGGACAGAAAAATATTATATTTATATAAATATATATTTATATATAGATATATTTATACATATATACTCTTTTCTATATGAGCCAGTAAAATTGGGGTTCAGGCTGGCTGTTCTGAAATTTTTCCAAATATGGAGGATAAATTGTTTTTACTTTGTTCTTAAATTAGTTATGTGTAGGCCATTTAGAAATACGTAGAAAGAAAATATGCAAGACAACACGAGATGCTTTGATTTATTGAGAGCCAAAAGTTATAACCAAGATGGTTAATCTTTCATATTACTGCTTTTTATTAAAAAAAATTTATAAAAAGTTACAAATAGACAATGTTAGAACACTATCTAGCTACGCTAGGAGCAACTAATTCGCATAAATCAAAGAAAAGTCTCAAGGTTGTAAATTCTCCTCAGGCTACAGGCTAACAAAGAAAACACTTTTCATGTCTATGTGTTAGTGGAAACCATCTGCGTCGTTTTTTAAAAATACATTTTATGACAAGGCTTCAGGCTCACCCTTGTTCTTACTTTTCCACCAACTTTCAGGCTCGTGTTCTTATAGAGTTGTTCTTATAAAAAGGGTATATATATAAGAGATATATTATATGTATAAGATATATTTTATATATATAAGAGATACATTATATATATAAGATATATATACATATGTATATAATGATGCTGGTGAATATATTATCTGGTACCTCCTACTTTTGGAATGCTTTCAACTTAATCTAGGTGTATGCAATCATCTTATCTCACTGAAGGCTTGCCTCGGCACACTAAGCTTTCACTCACGCAGATTACAAATAATTACAGATCTTTTGTAAGTCACTTTGTATCTGGACTAATACTTTGAATATACTTCCTAGCTAAAGTCAATACATGTAATGTACGCACAAAAATGTATTCTTTGGAATTAGCAGTGCTAAAATAAGAATATGATGCAGCAAGTATGTCACTTGTTAGGAGGAAGTCTCTTGCGAGAGGGAAGTCAGTGCCCTATTCCTCAGTTCATCTAGTTCCTTATTGGAAGAATTGACTATGTTTTCATACGGGGGTGATTTATATGGGGAGCTAAGGGGGCGTAACCGTTCTTTGCTAAAATTGCTTATCATTTTGGAGGACTCACCCCACCCCAAAACATTCTTGTATTGGCTTTGCTTTTCAAAGTGTGTTGACCTTGCATTCCAAGTGTTATGTATTGCGATGGTCAATTTTGCACTGCTACATAGCTATTGAGGCATTTCTAATTGTTGAGTATATGAAATAAGTAGCAAATTAAATTGTCATACCTGTACTTTGAAAATATGGGCGTGGCTACACCTATGCCAGATCCAAAGTGAGGGCGTGGGTGCACCTAGAGCCCCTCTGGTTAAAACTTTTTTGAAATCACCACTACTTTTACATAGGAGGTAGGAAATAGAGTACATTTACCCGGATCATCGGCATGTGTGGCAGGGAGTTTGTTACGAAGAGTTTACAACTGCGCATAGAATCCAACGATGTTGTGTTCATTTGGTTGCAGAGGGGATTGAACTGCCTGCTTTTGGCGAGAAAGGGTAGATAAATGCTACTACCTCTATCAATTCCATTTATAGTTGCGTTTCTCCTAGCAGTTCATATCGAAATCTACCACTTTAACTGCTATTTACATTCTTACACCTTTGGGTTACTAAATAGTAAGATTGACAATTCCACGTGTTCTTCGTTTGAACTGCGCAAATATTATTATAACTGCAGATTTTGTGAGGAACTGCAATGTAGAAAATCCCTGATGCGCGGTAGGGTGGGCAGGTCCTTTCCTGTCGCTGTTGATTGGACAATGAGTGAGCACTCAAGCTTTGGCTCGATTGTGCTTTGAATCATCAATCTTCAGCATTGTAAATAAACGCCCTGACTAATATAGTGTCCCCACTCATTGCATCAATCATGGCCATAAGTCGCTTGTTGTAAAAGCCTCTTCTTGCCAAAAGTTCTTTTTATTTAATGCAATAGACGGGCTCTGTTATTCTTCACTTTGCATCTTCTAGATTGCTTTTATACGTGAACCTGATCTCAGAGATGCTGGAATCTATTTTGGGTAGGGGCTGCTCATTCTCTAATATAGGACATTACTAATAATGAAGTAAGAAATATCTCTAATATATTTATAGAAATGGATTATGAAGCATAATTGTATTATTATGTATTATATTTATATCAATGGGGAATGAAATCCTATTGAAAATTGGTTCGCATCATATCCACCAGCTTCAAAGATTCTTCACTGGTCTCCGTTGAGTCTAAAATCACCCTTTAAAGACTATTTTCATACATGATCTTTAAAGGTACCATAAAATATCATTTACCATTTCCTCATATTCCTAACACTTTTAAGATGATGCTGTAGGCAACACAGACAATCAAATCTCCAAACACACCACCAGCACTGGTTACCAGACTCCTCCACTTATGAAGTAATTTCGACCCTCTGTATTTGGTATCAAAGTCATTCGAATCTTTCCCTATGAACAGAGCTTATCATAGGCCTGAAAATGTAAGAGTTGAAATCTTCCCTTTTATACTACCTTCAAAATATAACTAATAAGCAGGGGTGAATTCTAGGGGGGCTCAGGGGGGCGGAGCCCCCCTTGTTAAAATTTCTGCTCATGTTGGGGGGGGGCTCAGCCCCCCTAACACTCTTGCATTGGCTTGGCTTCTCAGAGTTTATTGGCCTTGCTTCCACAGTGCTATGATCAACTGTGCGCTGCTATATGGTTATAGAGGCATTTCTTATTGTTGACTATACTATATCAGTATTAGACTAAGTTATCATGCTTCCATCTTTGGAAATATGGGCGTGGTTCTAGCTGGGCCACACCCAAATTATGGGCGTGGTTGTGTGTAGAGCCCCTCTTGTTAAAATTTTTAGAAATCACCACTGCTAATAAGTCTACTGGCTAATAGCAGTGAATGCTGAGTATTTGATATTTGTCGAATACCCAATCGGACAATAACTTTGGGAAGTGAGTACAGGGCAAATCGCTTCCTAAAGCTGCTTGCCAGAAAGCCATTTCACAGACGTCATATGCGGTGAAACTTAAAAGACAAACTATTCCAAAGGATATTTAACTCGTTAATTTTCTAATTGGGTATAATTTTCACAAAACGAAAAGTATCCATTGAATGCGAAAGTCGTGAATTCCCATGAGATTATGCGAAGAATGCATATTACGCCCCCAAATACTAGATCTTAATTACCTTACGATTAAAAGTCGATTTTCTAGTGTTTGCTTACCATATATACCCTATGTAAACGACGTGCATTCAGCAGCATATTTAACGTTGCTTTCGGTGCTTGTACCATCTCTATTTACCTGTTTCGGATTGTTATTCAAATCTCACGAGGATCAGTATATCGTATTTCGGTATCTATTATCAAGTATACGCACTTTTTGATCCCACTTTAAGCTACCGACCTTGGCAAATATGTTTGGTACATAAACATGTGGCAAAGTACTGTAGTTTGAAGAACGCTTTTGAGGGTACCTAAGCCACGAATGGTTCGAGAAAGAACTCAAAGCCGCTTGTACTCAAACTTTGACTGCAAAAGCAGAGCAGTGAGCAAGGCAAAGAAGGAGTGACATCAGGGATGTGCTAGGGCACTTTACGTTAAGGCAGAGGGCTTTTTGACCATTTAGCCAACTACCATCACTAAGAAAAGGTAAGGGGAACACTATCACCAGTGGGATGCTAAATCTCCAGTAGTATGACCAATTTTTGACCCACCATATCGTAGGGGGGCACTACGCCCCCTACAACCCCTAAATCCCCAATAGACACATCACTGAGCCCTATAAAGTCAAAAGTACTAAGCTGTTTGAAGAGAAGTAATTGGCGGTATGTGAAAGAAAATCATAACAACTGCTAATGTCAGTGATATTCAAATATTGAATAAGACATTAAGTAAATAAATATTGATTAATAAATTATTAAAATATAAACATGATGGAGAGACAAGGGAGCGACAAAGTTCTATGACATAAGGAGAACGCAATACTATTGAGGACAATGATGTCGTTTGATTCACTTGTACCACACGTCATAAATAACTCATGACCCATCAACAGGACGATACCTCTTAGCTAAAAAATGTGAACTCTTAAATGCCCTTGAACTTTCAGTATCAAAAATCAAAATATGAAGAGAAACAGAACTCTGGTACTTGTCGTGTACACCAGAGGGGTGGCTACCCGCGGCTCGCGAGCTGTTTTCATGCGGCCGGCTCTAACACCCATATTGTAGTGTGTGTTTATTTATAAGTTTACTTGCCTTGAGTTGAATAAGATATATTCATGCGAAAGGAAAGTATGGGGGTGGTTCTCATCTATCCTAATTAGTTTGATGTAGCTCCTCCGCAATAGAAATTGCGGCTCTTACCCTCTCACCAGTTGGCCACTCCTGGTGTACATGTTTCTTTTTTAGAAGAAACATGAGGCTGGATTTAGGCAAAAATTTAAGAAACATAGGCAGGCTGAGTTTCAAATAATAACTTGCAGAAGCTGTTTTTACTAGCAAATCTTTGATCAAACTAGCAAGATTATAGAATGAACTTCCATTACATGCTTCACGAAACCTGAGCATCCTTTTCTTGCATCAAAGTTGCCTAATCTGGGTAGTTTTTGCCATTGCAATTCTTTAAATTTAAGAATTATTTAAGGCTTCATTTGACGAAATATTGTGAGTTTGTTTCTTATAAAAAAACGTGCACACACTTTTTTGTACAAGAATAAAATTTATAAGAATATAAAGGCTTAGAATCCCAGAAATTTAAGAATAATTTAAGAATAATGCAAGGCTCACGTTTTATTAAGACTATAAATCTTCGTGCATTTGAGCTATAGTAGTGTTTGAAAATGAGCTTTTGCACTATCGATACGATATATATTACTCCGTTTCTCTTTGAATTTGCTATATGATGGGAACATCAACAAAGATTTGAATGTATTCCTTTGATATTCATACCAAGTTATACATTCGACACTTAGAAATACGTTAAGAATAAGGCTCAACACCAGAAAAATTTAAAAACATTGAGGCTCGGCAAAAAGTTGGGCATTCTTATGAAAAAGTGTGTAAACAAAAGCAGATTGACTCTTACCTTCACAATAGGAGTAGGGCGCTGTCAAACTTCTTGGCACGTAGCCTTCTTCGTGGTTTTCTGTCGCAACCCACACCCAATCCATATCCCTGTTGTCTAGCAACAGCACAATTTCGCCTTTCCAAACGCTGATGTCATCTTCATGCTCTGCTTTGAAGTCGTAAAGCATCACCAGATGCGGTCCACGGGAGAATGCGTCTAAGTATTGGTAGTCTTCAACGTGCTTCATGTTGGACAGCATATGCTGGTCAATGTAATCACCACTACCAGTAGACCCAGCTAATCCATTGGGGTGTAAGAGTACCCCATGGTGTTCAATGTGCGAATCTTCGCTGTACGGTATAATCTTATAGTTTTCTTCATCTCGCAAGCTGCTATCAGCATTCTCTAAACTAGTTGCAGAAACTTGGCTTGACGAATTACTGGCTTCTTCTAGCTGCTGTTGAAACTGGCTATCAATTTGTGGACTAGGTTTCCTGTACTCTCCGAGTGGATTTACAGTTGAGTCTATATTTCCATTGGGTCTTTTATTGCTATCGACGTTTACTGCTTGAATCTTCGAGCTAAACATGCCGTAATTTTTATTGCCCTTCTTCTCATTAACTTTGAAGTCTTTCTGGTGGTACACATCAATTTTGCCACCCCCATGTGCCACGTGAACTGCGTCTTTAGCATGCTTTTTATGTTGTTTATGCTTCGCAGGCAGTATTTTGTTATTCCTTCCTCGACAAATTTCGCAGTTGCGACCACAAATGGCTGTACTTCTGCACCTTTCATATGGCGATTCTCCTTTTACCAACAGTTTACCAAATTTGTGCTCTCTACTGTCGCTTGAAAAATGAGAATCTCCATATGTTAATAGATCATCTCGAATCATAAGTCTCTCCAACGACCCTGTGTAATCATCGTAGTTTGTTTCGTACGCTGAATCTGACGGACAATTTGCATCAACTCCATTATTCAAATCATAATTTACCTGCTCCGTAGCATTACCTTCTTTTATGTCAATATCACACTCAGGTTTATCGTTTTCTACAGAGCTTTGTTTGCCATCACAATTAAATACTGAGTGCTTTTTCTTTATAATCGTTTCTGTCTCGTTGTCAAAGTCAAAATAATCGATCTTTTCGTGCAGACTCGCGATTCTCTGATCGTTATCAACCTTTGATTTGCGTGCAGAGAACATAGCTACGCTGTTCTGGTGTTCTCGTACTTTGCTACGCACGTTCCGCTTTGTGTTGTGTTCGCGCTTTCTTGAATGTTTACCAACTCGTAATCTCGAGCCTTCGTTAGTGTCCACACTCTCTTTGTCCTTTTCTTTTGTGGCGAAAATCATGGCAATTTCCGGCACCTCGAAGAAATCTTTGAGCATAATGTATTTTTATATCATTTCTTTAAAAAGACTATGGAACAGTTTTTGTGTGCGAGAGCACTTAAGTACAGTCGAGGAATAACCATAAATCTTTACTATGACTTGCCAAAAATTGAGTAGGTTGATCTATCTCAGTACTCGATCGACCATAAAGAGAGATATCGATAGCTTTTTCTGGAAAATAGTGCCCTTCGGCAAGCCACGACATAGGGCTTTAAATTTGTACACACATCAGAAGATCTCAAATTACGTTTAGGTAACTCTTGACACACCACCAGTAGATATATGCTTGAATTTCGTCAAAGAATTGTATGAAGAGATATGGTCTATCTGTTTACCTTTCTCCTTGAGTGTGTATTTTACAGCTTTCCTAATGAAAGCATCTCAAATTGAACCAACTGTTTTTTTTCACTCTATAGCCGTACCAGGATCCATACATTGCTGGGCAAGGAAAACAGTTTCTTTTTATCAAATTATTTTACTACTGGTAGTGGTGGTTTGCTAGCTGTTCAGTCTGACATACATTTATCACCAATGAACATTGCAATATGGCTTACATCATCTAACCTGTTACTACTGTCTAGTACAATAGACAGGCAAGAAATCGTACTGTAAGGACATTTTCATTGGCCTAATCAGATTGTATTTATAATCTGTATAAAGGTAGTAACATTACAAATATGATAAAGTTGATATACCTACTTTCTGTTAAAGTCTATTGGCACAGGAGGTGAAGATACCGCTTTAAGGTACAATTAAGTGATCAATTCCTTTAGTTGGACAGCTAGACTCTGTGCTTGAAATCATCTACAATTTCACTACGACGTCAAAGTACCCAATGCGAGCTTTTATTTAATCCATTCTGATAAATGAATATATCATAATCTTCCACGCATCCATTTTACCTATCCTCTTCGCCTTCATTGCACAATGTCAAACTGTGTACATTTGGAATCTCTTAAGCAAACCCTTATTGTGTGGCTTATATCGCTGGGATAACGAAAAGCTTTGCTATTCGTTTCTAAGCAAAACTGAGGAGAATTCTGAGAACAGAACCACAACAATTGCAGTCTTATCAAATTAAGGAGGGCATGTATGAAGCTCATCTTAGCTGCAGTTATTCATCAAAAGTTTGTTGATACGAAGTACTTTATCCTATCAGCAAATATGGCTCTAAACTTTAGCCAGCTTGTTGTTTAAGCTTGCCAATTACCGCTTGGGTGAAGCACTCTCTCTCTTACCTTATTATCCCAACTGATTATTTTGTTTTTGCCCTTAAAATGCATGGGTCATGTAAACGCCTCTCCATAATCAAAATTCTTTTGGAAATATAGCCAATTACGTTGACTTGTAAACAGTGTCTTAGGCTGGCCTTCGACTTCTAAGATCATTTCTCAAGCTTAGGACACGCCTATCAATAGATCAGATGAGATCTGATGAACATCAAATCAATCACATGAAAGAATAACTGTCATTGGATTTGCTATTTAGAAGTGTTTTAGTGGCCTCTAAAGCGTCAACATGGCTGCAAGTTTGAACAGGGAACTAAAAAGTCAGCTCTTGGAAATGAGTCTCTCAGCACATGCACAAAACAAAAGCCAATTAGCAAGCGTTGAATAGTTGAGATTTTAGTATTGGAGCGCAGTATTGAGCATAGAATTGGCATTTGAAGAAAACAAAACCTGCAATTAAACATTTATAGGGCCTAGTTTTCATGACAATGCAGACGATCCAATGAGATTGATTGATGAATTCGTGTTTAAGCTGCTGTTTTATTGTTTGACTTTCAAAGTTTGATAGGATCAATGAGAACCATGACATCTGAATACAAACATACGATGTTAAAGTGAAATAGTCTGACTTTTGTCGAATCTTTTGTATGAATTGTACACTTGTTTCTGGGATTCGCTAGGCAAGAGCTGCATGAATTGCTATCACTTTGCACGCCAATCATTATCAATACGAATCACGAACAGTGATATTAAATAAGAAAGTCAGATGATTGTGAACAATCTTCTTCCTTCTCTTTCGTCTTTTCCTTCTTCCTTTTCTCCTTCTTTTCTTCTTCCTCTCAATTTTCTCCTTCATCCATATATTCTCCTTCCTTTTCTCTTTCTTTTCTTTCTTCTCTTTTGTTCTTTTTATACTTTTTCATCCTCTTTTTTATCTCTTTCTTCTTCTTCTCGCTCCTTTTCTTCCTCTCTTTTTTCCAATGCTTTCTATTTTTTCTCTTCCCTTTCTTTTTCTAATTCATTTTTCATTTTTCTCCCTCTTCCTTTTCTAATTTTCTCTTCTTCTTCTTTTACTCCTTCCTCTCTTTTTCTCCTTTTCTTTCTTATTCTCCTTTTCGTTTATTGTCGCTTTGTTCTTCTCCTTCCTCTCTTTTTCTCATTCAATTTCGTATTCTTTTGCGTCCTCTATTTCTTCCTTTTCTGCTTCTCTGTCCTCTCCTTCTTTTTCTTCTTTCTGATCACTACCTTGGCCTTAAAATGGTAATTATCTTGTGAATTCTTATGGCCTCCTTCAAGAGCACTATCAACTTCTTGATGTATCCAATTTATATTAGTAATTTCATTAGAAGCAAATTGTTGTGTTAATTTAAGGAACTGTTAAAGAACATCTGGTACAGTACTTCCATCACTACCACTTCATCTTTCTCCACTGCTACATTGCAGATGACTTTAGTTTTGGAAATCTTATACCCACGTCTAGCGGTTAGCTGTTGTTAGTGAAATGACTAAGGTTAAAAAAAACCTATTATGTGCAATAAAATACCTATGCTGCAATTATATGCGAAGCTAGAACAACAACGAAAATATCACTTAGATAAAGAGCATTTAAGTCTGCTCAGTTTTCTTCAATGAAATTTCATTGGTATATGTGCTTGTATGACTATCTGCTTACTGGTTGATTTAAAGAGCAGGTATTGCGGAGGAGAGAAGGAAGGGACTGTTTTCCCATCCTTCTGAAGAGGCTTTCTTTGCAGCTTTTACAAAACAGTAAATAAAATTGACGTACAATTTTTTGTTGCACAAAGCATTTAATATTCTCCATTTGAGTTTTCAAGTTCTGCTTGCTCAGTATATACGTAGGTAAATACCATTCTAAATAATGTGACATTGCTGTATTGTGTATAAGTACAAACAAATGCTTTCGGCGGTCAACTTCCTTTGCAAGTCTGATAGTGCTGCAAAATGTGAAGGTTGATGTTTGCTTTAGCGCCTGCTGGAAGCTGGACTCTCAGTAGCTGGATGGAAAAAACCTCGGGAGCATCAACTTGACAATGGCTAAAGAATAAATTGCACTTTGGATGGGATCTGCTTTAGATTGTGCTTGTTTTGAAGCCATAGTTTTGCTTTTGGAAGCAAGAAGGCAGATACCAAACCATAGCTGCAACTTCAGGGGCTCTCCACTTCAAAATGCTTTGTTGAAATATAAACTATTTCAGAAAGTGCTTGATGCTTTGGTTGACAAATCTAGTTTTTGTTGGGGATACGAATCCGTAAAGTTTACGAGCTAGCGGTCATTCCCCCAAGGGAATCTAAGAGCATGCGTAGAAGGCATATTCCCAGTTTGCTTGATTGTGGGCGGCTCAATGGGATAGTGCATGGCTCGCTCATGGTAATAGATTCCCCGGCCAATGATTGGCTTTAAACTTCAACGGCTTAGCAATAGCTTTTAACAATATGGGCAGTCTTCAGTATCCTTAACAATGTAAAAAATTGACTTGAAAATCCATTATATGTAAATGACATTGACACACAACCTGAGCCATAGGCCAGATTGTATTCGTGACGCCTTTTACACTAGATATGTGGCGAGCACAAACCTTTATAGAAACTCGCCATTGTAAATTGGCGAGTTTTATCAGCATTTGCGCCAAGTTCACTCAGTCTATACCAGCCCAAGCGGCGAGCCAGTTTTATCCAGAAAAATGTGGCTAGAATCTATGGCGAGCAAAAATCTCAGAATGCGTACAGGGCTAGATGAGCCGCGCGTTGACAACGTCACGGGGGCTGGAACTAGACGCGCGGTTTGATTTAAAATCATACAACAAAGCAACAACAACAGACGGTTACAGCAGCCATTTTGAAAAAGGAACTGAACAGGTTGGGAACACCTCCAAGTAATGAACGTCAACAAATAAGAATATCGAAAAGAAAATGGTAGGAAGATAGTTTTATTTTTTCTTGTTCGTAATAGCACTCTGCTAAATGCTATGCTGTATTTGAAATATCGATGCACCCATTGAATTGAGGGCTGTGCATCTGGCTAGTAGCATTTGCAAACTGTTATCCTGTTGTTTGCATGAATACTGCGAGCCTGATATCCTTGCACCCATTTAGGAGACCCTTTTTCCATGATTGGTAATTTTTCAGAATTTTATTCAATACACGTCAAAATATACGGTTGCATACATGTGACTGAAGCATACTTTGGAGCAGCGTGCACACGTTGCGCACTATAAAATTTTATGTTAAGCATGAAGTTGTAAAATAAGTGGTGTTTGAAAATAAATAAGTATAAATTTTTGGATCAAATATACGCTTTATCCTTGCTTTAGCCTTGAACAGCTTGATGCAGAATATCAACGTTGAAGCCAAGCTTGTGGTTATAATACTTGTTTGTTAGCTTGCAGAGCCCTATTAATCTTTAACCCTTTAGCATGAAATAGCATGAGCTCATAGCCTAGACACCAACTTGGAACCAAATTAAGTTATTTAAATTTGATGCCCTTTAGGGTGATAGAGAATTTGTACAATTTATTTTCATAAGAAGGATTCCAGCAGTAGTTGTCAATGAAGAAGTACCCAAATATGATTCTGCTTCTTACTACATTGTCGATGTAATGAATTACAAGACAAACTTTTGTTTGCAGTGCAGAATTTCTTTGTAAATATGTATAGGAGTAACATTTTCCATTGTTTTCTTAAAAGGTTGTAAATTTTAAGAGAAAAGTAAGCAATTTTCTTTATTAAACATATTCTAAACAGGCAGAAGCAGCTTCAAAATGTCAAACATCAGGAAAGCCTAGAGAAAGTTTTGAGGATTATTTTAAAGCAGCATCAAGCAATGATAGTCAAAACTTTACTGAGAGATTTGAAAAGAAGTTGGCTGGTGATAAAACAGTTAATAGTGAAATAGCATCTAATAGTGACTTAAAAGTGACTGAGGAAAAATCATCAAAGCTCCCAACTGCAAAGGACAATAGGAAGAAAAAGGAACCACGGAAAAAGAGTAGGGCAAAAAGTGAAAAATCCACAGTAGATAAAAAATCGACAAAAAAGACAGCTGGGTATTATTTTATCTTTATTTCAAAAGTGAATATGAGTGCAGTGAGGAATATCAATGTGGGAACAAATAAGAGATAAAAAGTTTAAGAGTTGTTGTTTAATATAAAACAGCTGACACTTTGGTACAAGTTGATGAAACCATTGTTAATTCAAAATCATTAGGATGTTTTGGGATGAGTTTGTCTTAATTAGCTGAAGATTGGACTACCTCATCCTGAAATGTCCTAATGATTTTGTCTTACCATCAGCTTTATCAACATATGCTAGTGGTTTGTCAACTTGAATGGGTGTGCCAACTATTTGATGATGAGTGATAACTGATAGTTATGGCTGTTCTCTCTGATGTGCTCCTACAATGACATTCATCTTTGCTTTCTCTCTCACATTTATGATAATATTACTTGACCAGACTGTAGTAATTTGCAGTGTTACAGATTTAAAACTATCAACAAGCCTCATGTATAGCCAGTATCCTTTCAACTTTGATATCATGATTTAGGTAGGGTATTTGCTAAGACCATTAGTGCTTAACACATTACTACTTCAAGATTGTGTTTTTAGGTATATATATATATACATACATATATATATATTATATATATATATATATATATATATATATATATATATATTATATATATATATATATATATATATATATATATATATATATATATATATATATATATATATATTATATATATATATATATATATATATATATATATATATATATATATATATATATATACTGATATGAGTTCTATGTACAAAACAGTGCAAAATTTATGACATCATGTTTGTGTCTTTTCTTAAAGTTGTTAATGATTGTTGAATTTTAGTCTACTCAGATAGGCTCTCAATCAGTGAACAGAAATGCATATTTTCCTCTAGCAATTAGTACGTCCTGATTGATTTTTCAGTGAATCAAAAGAAACTCTTAGACAGAGTACTATCACATCACATTTTCCTGTGAGAAGAAGCAATAGGAGATGCAAGTCTGTTATACAGGTTTGTCATTGGCCCATATTTTAAGCTACAGAAAAGTTTAGATATTGTATGAATTGCAGCAGGTAAACAGAAATCTGGCTGAAATATTTTCTCTTAGCTTAACTCATGGAATATGCCATGAGTGCAGCTAAGATGGAATATCTGAAGTAATATCCACAATTATGAAATCTGTTTCATTTGCTAAGTCCTGTCAATTTATAGGTAGGCATCAAAACTTCCATACTTTGCAAATGAAACAGATGTCAAGTAGAATCATATTGATTTTTTCATTTGACAATTGCAGGTATTATTGCTTATATTTCAAATATAGTTTCATAATATCAAGTGATAGAAAGTGAAAACTTTGTTCCTTGTACCCTTCAATGTGGATTGCAGCAGCAGAATTACTGCAGAAAATAATTTACAACAGGCAGTTTGTTTTCTATTTATGTTATGGTTTTTTTTTAGATAGAAAAGGATAAAGTTATCCTGCAGAAGTTGTTGGATGAAGATGAAAGTGGCCTAGAGGTATATGGATGAAACTAAATGATATCTGCTTAATATTTATCATATATTATGTATGTTTGTGTTCTCCTATGTATTTTATATATTTTTGTATGCTTGTAGATATCTATCAGGGCTCCCATGTCTCCTTAAAGTATTTAAAAATACCCTATGGAAAGAAAGTAGTTGTCTAAATCCTAAGAAATCCTCAATTAATACCAAATTTAATAAAATCTTCTTCAATCTCCTTAAGAAGTATAGCTTCAAATAGTAAAATTGCCATTCAGTTTTGCTTTAAAAAATATCACAATTTTGTGATATTTTGTAGAGGAAGACTTAGTATGCAGAATTTCATGCCAAGTGTTCACAAGTAGTTCTTATTGAGAACATGTGCTTTTAATAGCTTTGTACATACACTTTATAAAATAGTTTGAACATGTCAAACTTAATGTTTTATTGACATGGAAGCAGCTAAATTACACAACAACCTCCTTTACGCTCTTTACTTTGTAGCAGATTTGTAGTAACTGACCTAGAATCTCCTTTCAAAAATTGCTTTTAAAATCTCCTTTTTCTTCTTAAAATTCTTACTTTTTAAGTAAAATATGGGAACCCTGCCTGTGTATTACTAGTTGGTTTCTTTGAAGTCCATTGCCACTTTGGATGATTTATAAGGAAAATTGCTGTTTTGGAATTTTGCTTGTGTTCATCTGAGTAGAATAATTACCATGATTCTAGCTAATGAGGTTGATGTACAGAGCATATTTTCTTGCAGTATAGTAATCTTGTGGAGCTAAGAGTTTGGGCACCAAAATTGTTTTTGAATTCTCATGTCTTCGATATGGTTTGATCATGGGTGACAGAAAAGTGACTTTTTGTCACATGCCCTTATGAGTAGATTGGTGGTACAAGGCTCATACAGGGCCTAGAAAATCTGAAAAATTTGGTAATTTTTTTTAAAAAGTCAAGGTATCCTTAGAATATTGAGGGATTTTCATTTAGGGATTTTTGTGAAGGAAAGTCAGAGAATTCTAAAGTTCATATATAAGTTTCCTTAAATTTCAAATAACCAACTCTCGAAGGTTTCACCCATTACATTTTAAGCAACATTATTAAACTTTAACATCTTAGAACATCTTAAAGCATCTTTAGTATCTTAAAATACGAAACATCTTAAAACTTTAGGCATTTCTAGAAACCTTCAGTGCCATCGAAAGTAAGGAGAATGTAAGGAGAATTTCATCCGGAGCACCTTGTATAAACCTTGTGCTTTAGTTGTTTTTGTTAGACTATATTGGCTCTTAAGTGGTAGAGCGTCTGCCTCACAACCGGTAGGTCGTAGGTTCGAGCCCCGGCCGAGTCATACCAAAGACTTTAAAAATGGTGCTCACTGCCTTCTCGTCTGGCGCTCGACATATGAGAATGGAGTGGGAAAGTTAAACTCGCAGAGCTACCAGTGGGCCAGCCCCCGCTGTAGCTTTCACTGCATTCGCAGACGCGTGGCCTAGGGCTATAGAAACGGAGATAGGCGCCGCCCTATGCGCCATTGGGTGCGGGAAAGGACTTTGACCTTGTTGACTAGAATAAAGAGAGAGACAAGTGATAATTTACCAAGCTCACTTGGTTATCTATTTCGTTGATCAGCAGTCCACGCCCGCAAGAAATTGGTGCTAGAGCGGCGATTCGCACGTGCGTCCTTTTCTGCACGAGCGATTTCTCTCTATAATTTGTAATTGCACGTACGGTTCAAGATTTGTTTATCCAAAATACAGAATGTCTTGTTGCTGAAGCATATCAAATGTCTCATTTAGGGTAAGACAGGATAAAACAGAGTTATGAAAGCAAAATGTGACAGTCAATAGTGTTGCAGTTGCGACAACAAAGCTCCTATTTGGTATGTGTGATTGTACAGTTGATAGATACGTTGACGCGGGCGATTTTTCGCCCTTACCGGGGATTTGCACATGTGTGGACACGCTCGCATGCGATTAGACGTGTCTCCGGGCATGGACTGGCTCAGTACCGTACAGAATTCTCAAGTTATGTTTCTTTTCTAGGTAAGAGTTCTTCCTGACAAAGGTCGTAGCGTCTTTGCTGTAAGAGAATTCAAACGAGGAGATCTCATTTGTGAATATGCTGGAGAGCTTGTTGACTATAGCCTTGGTAAAAAGCGCGAGCTTGAGTATTCACAAAATCCAGAACTTGGTTGTTATAGTTATTTCTTCCAGTATAAGAGCAGAAGATACTGGTATGCTGTTATTTGCTTTTCATGATGTTTTTATTTCCCATCTACTATGGCCCAGTGGTTGTAGCGTCTCTATGAGAATGGAGTGGGAAAGTTAAACACGCGGAGCTACCAGTGGACCAGCCCCCTGCTGTAGCTTTCATTGGATTCGCAGACGTGTGGCCTGGGGCTACTAGAAACGGAAATAGGCGCTGGTCCACTGGTAGCTCTACTAAAAGCTCTCACATGCATTTCTCTATATTCAAAACAGGAACTTTGCCAATATTTAAAGAATTTGGCTCTGGAAACTCCCCCTTTTACTCCCATTTCATTACAGCTCTGTGGCGGTTTTCAAGACAAATAGGGGGACAGAGGTGCTGAAATTGGAAATAGTCTTTAAGAATTAGTGGAGTATTTGCTGAGCGCACTTATTTTAGAAGACAAGAGTTTACATTTAAATTGAGCCTCTGACAAAGAAGAAGTTTTTGTATTAGAAGTACGTGCATTTAGCCTTTGGTCCACTATTTTTGCCGAGAATTTACCGACTAAATAGGCACCCTGGGCGCCGCTGTCAATCAATCAACAATTTATTTATAGTAGGCAAAAGAAATTAAGATAGCAAAATTACTGCTAATTAAGGCCTATTGGCTTAAAAAATTA
This sequence comes from Cassiopea xamachana, assembly GCA_900291935.2. Lineage (NCBI taxonomy): Eukaryota > Metazoa > Cnidaria > Scyphozoa > Rhizostomeae > Cassiopeidae > Cassiopea > Cassiopea xamachana. Next base: position 5,155,302 of record OLMO02000262.1, on the reverse strand, counting down.
AAATATATTACAAGTGTAAAATAAATGTTGATACATATCATGTTAGGTACCCAACTTGTGGTATATCTATTTTACAAAGTCTACAGTTGCAGTTCTCGCCCTTCCAACATTTAATGTGGCTTTTGAAAATAGACAGTGTGCTTGCTTGCTTGATTATATTTGTTAAAGTCGACCAAAGTCTATTTCCAAGGAAGGATATACTCTCATTTCCGTATGTTGTTGTATGCACTTTTGGAAGATGTGATCTGTCTATACGGTTCCCGTCCTAGTTCAGGGATCAGGAACCTTTTCGGCCGAGAGAGCCATTACAGCTGCATATGTCAAAATACATTTCCATGAAAGCCATACAATATTTTTCAACAGTAATCCATGTGCTGTTTTTAACAGAAATAATTGTGTTATATGACGAAATACATTTATCGTTTTTAATAAAGCATGTTATGGAGCGAGCCGTCAACTTTGAAGAAATGTCACGTAAGATTTGCCTGTGAGCCAAAGAGCCAGACGCAGTCATCAAAAGAGCCATACCTAGCTCGTGAGCCATAGATTCCCATCTTTCTAGTTTATTTAGTTCTTGTTGTAAATTGGGCGAGCATGGGATAAGAAAAGGACTAGATGTGAATTTTATTCTAATTAATCAATCAAATGGAAACTATTTACATTATTCTAAGATCAATTATATCAAGTTCTACTCTGCTCAACTCAATTCTCAATTCGAATACAATTCTAAATCTGCTAGCATATGCAACGCATGCATACTAAATAGGTGTAGGTAATGGGAGTATAGGGAGAGCATTCTGAGAAGGCGCAGCGGAAGTGCCTGAAACAAGAGCCCAGTGCCCCTGTTAGTCCTCCGCTGCGGCCCTTTACAACAGTTCTACAACCCCGGTCAAAGTTCACAAGCGGCTATATTTGTATTTATGTGCCTTTATAGCAGGGGTATCGCAGATGGGAAGGTTGGGGGCTCAGCCTCCCTCGTTAATGTTATATAAGATGTTTTTGGGGGGATTGGCCCCCCTTTCATCGAACATCTTTCAGACTGGATAAATTCATAACTACGCAATTGCGATGGAGAAGAAAGGAAAGATACGCTTCTAGCAATGGGAGCAGAATGCTACAACTTGATACATGCTTTCTCCTTCTTTTTATACTTTCATGTATATTGGTTTGACAAGCAACTTATTGTCATACATGCAAAATGGGCGTGATTAAAGGCGTGGTCCACATATTTCCTACAACACAGCCCCCATTGTTACAATTTTTGGACGACCACTGCTTTACAGTAGTATTTGTATACCTCTAGTAGTCCAAGCCTGAGTCTTATTTCACTTCAGCACTTTTCCCGACCGCTTCGTGTTGCTGTTTGGCACCCCACCCCCAGGTTTCAGGTGTAGTCAATTTGCATTGAACAACGGCATGTGTTAATCGTATCTAAACCCTTTCAGATAGTATTATAGTAGTACATTTATGTCTGATAATTAGTTTCTGCGGTTTGGTAATCTGAACTAATATTTGGTCATAAGCTTTTCCAAATGATCCGATGTATTGAGTGCACTTCTCGTATCTATTTCTCTGTGCTATACTATATTGTTAATTTTAATAACAATCTTTGCTAGTTACTACTTTAAAGTGATATCAGTGCCTCTAGTGTTTCTTCAGAGCTACTCAAAATTCAACTTTCAATCGAAGGAAGTAGATTGCTTTTAGCTGGAACAGCTTGGGAACTTGTGCATCTCTCAACCTTAGGAGCCATTCAATAATTACGTAACACCCAAATTGGCTCATTTTTACCAACTAAACGCCCAACCACCCTTTGTAGCACATCGTAACAAATCTAGGACCACCTACCCCCGTTGTTACGTAACATTTCAAGTGTTAAGACCCCCTTTTCAATGTAATCGTTCTCTGCTTCATAGAGTGCCCATTACCTTCATGCAACATATGATCACTCAATCTAGTGTTCTAATGTGAGAGAATGATATGACAGGGCCATTTGTTTGGCACACAAGATGAAATTTTTTGTACTTTCAACTACATCAACCGTGATGTAGTTGATACATTTCAGATGAAAAGATACATTGGATGAAAGATCTGTTGCATAACAAAAGAGCTATGACCCCCACATCCCCTTACATTTTTGTAACAGCCCGTATCAAAAATGACCATACCCACACACACCCCAGGCGTTACGTAATTTTTAAATGGCTCCTTTCCCATAGAAATAGTCATAGGGAAGCCTTACCTTTAGAATTTTAATGAACAGATTCCCACCAAACACAAATTGGTTGAAAATGTGGCCATAGCTACTATAATAATAATGTAAATAATATAGAATAATATTGATAATGATATAATAGTTGTTTAAAATTTTCATTTGCATACATTTCTTACTTACAATAATGCACCTCTCACATGATTGGTATTGTAGAATTGGCTAGTTTGTACTATGCACGTGAATTTACAAAGCAAAAATAATAACAATGATAAACACGAGGCTCAATTTCCAAAATTAAGCGTTTCTATAGGCCAAAAATCGGTACTTCGTAGTTATTACAGTCAAACTGTTCAAACTTTTTAAATAATTTTGTATTCTGTTGTACAAATGAAAAATTCTTTAAAGAGTTTAAGGATTCTTGTAGTATTTGAACAGCAACGTGCGTGGCTTTGTTTTTTGTAGAAAGTTGATCAGTACACAAACAGCCTATGAGAAGTTCTATTCTTGAATTTTTCAAGTACGCAATATGAAAGCCATTATGCAAGAACCAATCCCAGTCTCAGCCTCGTTGCAGTTCTTATTTAGGGGGCTCAAAAGATGGCATTTCAGCTTCAAGGTTCCTATAAATGCAGGCTCTTTTATGCGGGTTTCGAAAGATAGTTTTATACGGTCAGAAAAAATCAGGAAAATGCTGTGTTTTTAAGGATAGGATAGTCAAGAAAAGTGATGAAATTTTGTTGAAACTTGTAGCAAAAAGGGTATTCCCGTATGCTTTCGTACGTAAGAGAGTGGCTGTTAGAGAGGACACTTATCCTGAGCCATCGGCATGTGAAGTAGGGTGGCCAGTTCCTTTCCTCGCCGCCTTTATCTCCCCAGTGTTCCCACTGGGTACCCATTTGCTGCTGGGTGAACAGTGAGCGAGCATTCAGTCAGGGCATCGAGTCGGGCTCGAACCGTAGACTTTCCGCATGCGAGGCATGCGCTCTAACCACTAGCTACCTCGCTTATAAACTTGTAGCGAGTCAGGAATTTTGTCATCCATGTAAATGATTTCTTTAGTGCCCAATGTATAGCTCTGCACATTCTATAGGCGTTCTGAAACAAGCAAGTCATCTTGTTTTTTGCTTACAAGTTACTAGTTTAGCACAGTATTGACATCACTGGTATACTTCGATTTACAAGATGGGTCAGTTGCGAAATTTTTAGCTCTGGTTGAGCAGAAAAATAGCATATATCTTTGATATGCATTCAGGAAAAATAGCTTCATTTTCAAGAAACGTCCGGAAAAACATTGGTAGATTCTCATACAATGTGCTTTATTGGTGCCTTTAAAGAGGTTTTCTATCAAAATAAAGGAGCAATTGGGCTTCATGTTAAGTGGAGAAATATTTATGCTCTAATTAACGACTTGTAAAAGGTAAAATATGGTTGAAAAATAGTGGACTTGGGGGAAAACATTACTAGAAGAGAGAGGGAAGTTTGGAAAAATTGTATTTGATATAGGAGTTTTTTACAGTCAAGTGCTCATACTTTTTAGTAAACTCCGAGTGCTGTTAAGCCTGGCGCACACAGCACGATTTTCGTCGCTGAGGACGAAGATTATTGTCGCTGGCGACGAAAACTTGCTGTGTGCGGGAAACACATGTAAAAGATTTTTGTCGCTTACGACGATCTTCAATATCAAATATGCTAGAAATTCTTTTTCGTCGCTGACGACAGAAGACAAGATCTCTGTTGCCAGCGACAAAAATCGTGCTGTGTCCGCTAGGCTTAAGAGTTCATATCTGATTACAGTTTGATAGAGCTATCCAATGTAGTGAAACTAATTTTCATATAAATTTAACTTACAGCGTGGATGCAACTAAAGAGACAAGCCGCCTTGGTCGACTGTTAAACCACAGTAAAACACAGAACAATGTATGTACAAGAGTCTTCCCTGTCAAGGACATTCCACGGTTAATATTAGTAGCAAGTCGAGATATAGAGGCAGGTGAAGAACTTTTATATGATTATGGAGAAAGAAACAAGGCTGCAATTGACAGTCATCCTTGGTTGCAGCAATAATCCGCTTGCGTGCAAAAAGATCAAAATTCGTAAATTACATTTTCACAGCAACCTGAGATCTTGGAAGACTTTGCACAGGTTTTGGAACTCAAAAATGCAAGTGTTTCTGAAGTCATATGATAGCAAAGATTATAAGCCTACAATTCACAGCGCAAGTGATATTTGTGTACTTAAAGTATCACGGTGTTTAATAAAGTGATCTGAGGATTAAATGTTCTGGTCATCCCGCGATTACTATCCAGTATTACATGATAAAGTGGGGTGTCCTTGAGAAATCTCCAGCAAGCTTGTTATCTTTACCTGAAGTAGTCTAAAGGACGCGTGCGGGAATCCGAAAAGGGAATGTAGGAACTGGGAATCTTTCAATTGGGAGCATAGGACAGTCTTCTTGTAAGATTCTAGCTTCCGCAGTCAAGTAAAGTTAGTGTTTCCTCGGGAAGGTTCCATTTGCAACTAATGCATGAAAACTGTGCAGAAGTCAAGTGCCTAGCAGGTGTGTAAGAAAACAATAGAAGAGCAGAAGAAGCACGCCAATCACTTTTCTTCAAATTTTGAACTTCTTTCATTCACTTCCTATCCGAGCCCATTTGGCACCGTTCCACCTGTTTCCGAGAGTACGGTTCCAATTGGTACCTAATTCGAATTCAGACACATTTGGAACTGATTAGCAGTTCCAAATGGGACCGTTCCAAGCAGTCCCGTTGAAACGCTAGGCCTACCCGTACTCAGTATGTCACGGTTCTCAGTGGAACCGATCCCGTGGAAATGCTGGCCAAGAGTCATTTGAAATGTATTTGATGCTACTCTTCATTTGGTGTTTGTTTATATGAAAGAAATCCCATCTTAAAGACGTTTATCAATAGACTTAGAAATACGTAATTCCCCAATCAATAGTTTTATCAACTTTCTTTGTGAAATTCAGGGTAATTGAAAAGAGTTACCAGCACGTGATGATCAGTGATGTACATTGCATGTTACGCCATTAAAGCTGCCCGATCACGACCCTATTAAGTACAGTGTTGTTAGGAGAATGAGTGCATTAAATATTTATAGAAGCACCATGAATTGGGATCAAGTGAACACTGTAATGGGCGATTCTATGTGAAAGTTATTCTAACTAATGATGCTAGGATTACAAAATAGTGTTGTAAAAACCTGTGGTTTCTGCGGAATTTGTTTTAGCCAATTTTCCTTTAGTTATTTATTTGTACAGGCATTTTTGGAATGTTTTTGGGGCCTGCTAGCGATCTCCTTAGGATATATGATATCCGTGTGTCTCTAATGATTGAGCCACGCTCTCCCAGCCATAAATTTACTCCCAGTTTCAAGAACTACTGATGTAACACGCCCGTTACTTTTCAGACAATAGTAAGATGGAGCTTAACTATTTCAGAAAAAAAGCTTCAAAAATCTGTAGTTTGGCTGCCTTTTTCCTTCAAAGTAGCTAATTGGGAGTAATTCGAGGCTTGTAAGGTACTTTTTGGGGCATTTGCTTGGCACTTTAGACCATATAGATAAGATTCGAACTCATAGCCTTGAACAGGGAGACGGGGGAGGGATGGGAGCTACAAACACCTCGGTGCAACAGCTGCTAGAATGTAAGAATCCTGCTGGAACTTCTAACGCTGAATAGGTAATACAGACAGTTACAATACCCACTATAAGAGGTTGTATCTGAAGATTGTTGAAAAAAATGCCTTTGGCCCCAAATATCTTAGCCCCACTTCACTGCTGGGCTCCGAATTCACTTGCAATAGGCCACAATTGGCCCAGATTCCATAAACCTCAATGCTACCAAATTTATTTCTTTGAAAGATTTCTTGTTTATACGTAAAATAATACTGTAGTACAATAATATGTTATTGAAGAGAGTTTGTAGACTTTAATATGCCTACTTACGGCATTGATAAGGTTATGATTTTTACATAGTTGTAGTAGTTTGTTTTTATGTATTTATAAAATGTGATCTTTGATAATATTGAATTTCTTCCAATAGCTCTGAAAACTCAAGGCCAATCAGAATTTGATCTTCGCGTAGTTTCTCACATTATAGTTATGGAATGAAACTACTGTTTTGAGAGTAGCTTAGCTAGTTATTTATTTTTCAATAAGGGCGCATGGAAGCAAAAAATAGGTTGCGATTTCAGCGTATAGGCAGAATATTCTCGTTTACTCTTGCTATTTTATCCCACACCTGACACCATATTGCATTCTCTGGGCAATGATATCAGGGCCGAGAGTGATAAAGGACGTGTGCAGTTTGTTTGTGAATTGATATCAAGTGGATTTTTTTATCACAGACTTAATGACATACTGACATGATTTTTCATGGTTAAGCCATTCGTACAGCATAGTGATTTAGGTTCTCAATTCTAATTCAATCTGGATGATTTTCCTTTATCTAGTCTCCCTGGCCAGTAAAGCTCAGAATTCCATGTTATTGATCCCTAGAGTAATATGAACTACAGGTTATTTTCTTATAAGATACATGAGACTGAAACTGGGCAAAAGTTACGAAACATTTAGGAAACATAAGCAGACTGAGTTTCAAAAAATAACTTTAAAAACCTGTTGGCAAGAAAATTTTTGATCTAACGAGAAGCAAGACAAAAACAACATCCATGGCATGCCTCATAAAACCTGAACATCCTTTTTCTTGCATCACAGTTGCCTATTCTGGGCTGTGTTTATGGCCTAAATGGACGTATATTTGATTCACTTGTGCGGTTAGTAAGTCAAAACTGTGGATCTGTAGCTGGAACAGTTGTGCATTTGTGAGTAGGATGTAAATTCATGAGTTCGCAAATAACTTTAAACACAAAGTGGGATATCACTCCTATTTTATTACACGTCTTTTATAAGAAAAAAGTTTATAAGAAAATGAGGCTCAAATCGTCACAACCGCAATAAAATCTTAAGAAAATCACGAGGCTCAATTTCCACAATAAAGTGTTGTTATAGGCCAAAAATCGGTATTTCGTCGTTATTGCATTCAAACTGTTAAAGATGGAGTTAAAATTCAAGTATACAATACTATTATCGAAAGTGTATACCATTTTAGCCAGTTTATTTCAGCAAAAGTTAAGAAAAATTTAAGAAAATCTCAGGCTCAATTTCGGTAAAAGTTAAGAAAATTGAGGCTCAGGCAAAATAATGATTTTCTTATATAAAAAACATATATTTCATCTTTTCTTTCACAATGAAATATATCATTATAAACAACGACAAGCAATAGCTTTGAATTTCAATGGGATGGAGATGGAAAACATTCATTATCGAGCCAAACATAGTTAGTTTAAGAGTAGATAAAGTAAAATTACCTTAAAATTATATCACATTACACAACCTGCGTGGTGTGGTTGGGAGTTAAAGTGTGAAAAAGCGGTTTTATAGGGGTGGTGGTCAGAATGGCAGATCTCCCTTACGCGATCCCATTTAACACCACAAAAGACAAAGCAAGAGTATTATATCATGTGGGTTCTGCTTCTTTCATGTCCACCATGTAATTCCAATGAAAACTCGCAGCCAACACCTACTAAGTTATAGATCTGTACAAATATTTCAATGTGGACTCTGTTGGAATGCATACATGGACTTTTTAAAAAGAGACGGTGAGAAAGGTGACCAAGTATGTCAATGGTTATTGTAAATCGTGTCATGTTTTTGCTGACTTAATGTTAAGTATACCATACGATTACAACTCAGCATTTATGATATTCACCATAGACCTTGTGAAGCAAGCAGATATTGAAGTACCGTGCCAGTGGGGACAGGGGTGGCCCGTGACCCCTAATACTCCTCAATGTTGGCAAGTGCCCTGTTATTGGGCAGTTTGTTAGTAAAGTTCCTACACTTGAGGGTACATGGGTGGCATGGGGTAGCAAATGCGACCCCCAGGCAACAGGAACCCAGCTTTTTTCCACCCCTGGGACGTTGTTTTGCAATATTTCTTGCTGTCTTATCTTTGTAGCTAAGGAGAGATCTCCTTAAATTTAGCTTTCATGCACACATATTTTCATTTCATTTTGATACCATGAAGTATGGAATAGCTCTCAGATTTGGTACCACGTGGTTCCTCTGAGACAATTTTGCCCCCCTGAAACACAGGCCTGGCTACAGGCTTCGGGTAAACATGGCAGTAGTAGTCAGGAGATGGGAAGTATCATTTCCGACAGGAATTTCTCCTTGTACACCCTATTACAAAACTTTTCAAGGTACGCCCCTTTTGATTGTTGTTTTCTTGCATCTGCAATCACAATGCAAAAATTATACCTTGTAGATTTCATTCGAATGAAGCCATTACAAAGTGCCCATTAGCCAATCAGAAAACATGATTGACAAACTCGCGCTTAAATTTTGAAGGGAAGATGGCGGACGGGTTACAGCTTTTAGAATACAACGAGAAACGGATGGCGATGTTTGAAGTCAAATGACGAACAGTTGTTTGAGTTACCTTGTCGACTGAATCACTTGCTATGATATGAATCGAAGGTAGGAAGATCTTGTCGTTAAGCTCTGTTGATTATTGACAGTTCTGAAATGTCGCTTAGGCCTATTTGTAGTAGCAATCAACTGCAAGAATTTGCTTTGAAGGAGACGTGAAGTAAAGATCATAGCGCAAAACGTCATTATTTATGAAACGGTTCTTGTATGGTGGGCCTTATCGAAGTTTCATGGAGACCTTTGCCAACAGAATTCTTGCGATATATGCAAACATTAGGTAGAGCCGTTGCAACCAGTATAATAATTATTTGCATTCAAATTCTTTCCCATTAATGTCTTCCTTCATTATGGAAATTCTACTAAGATTGATTGGCAAAAGTCGGATCTTCTCATTGCATTAATTGAATTAAGGTCTACTATCCGCACGATCATACCCGATGTTTGGATGTCGATCTTTCTTTCTTAAATTTACCGGCAGAATCTTGACGTAAGTATGGCCAGTGCATTCTAAATTCCTCGCACATCTTGATTGATTGATACTTACCAGTTTTCTAGATGCAATATGAGGATATGTTATTATTGTGATCCATTGAACCTGCTGTTGAAGATTTTAGGTTGCTTTAGGATTTCCAACCTCTTACTTTCTTGGTGGGAAGCAGTTGAAATCAGTTGTATCTCTCTTGCTGCTGTTAAGGCATGTTTTCACCTTATCTTGTATTCTTGCATGAAAAGTAAAAATAATTTTCATAGCTGTTTAGAATCCCAGAAGTGGATTCTCTCTTTTTTTAGGGTTTGTGCTGATGGTCACCTTGGTGTTTCATTTACTGGATGATAGATTGGATAGAATTCCCTTCAGACCCCATATTGTGATTATGCAAAACCCTCTAATCATCAATTTCCATCAATGTATCAGATATTTTTTGTTGTTAACCTTTTACTTCAATTGTTTCCTTTTTAGTTGTTTTCATGGTTCTCTGTGTGGCTAGGACAAAAGTTAAGATTCATATTTGCACTTAGAGCATTATTTGGATTACCATGAGAATCAGATGTGCTAAGCACCCTTTGTCTTTGTAGTCAAACCAGTTTGATATTTATCTTACTACAGGACAAGTAAACTAGAATTATATTCAACTGTAATAGCTGAACTCAAAGTTACAGTTGTTAAGAGCATTAGGCAGAATCTGTGCTTTTCATCAGTGATTATGGCCTAGCTAGATGATTGTGTATATTCACTGCTTTGGGGTGATGACGTAATATTTTTCATTGTTTGTGTCATTTCAGTTATGCTGTAAAGTACAACAATGGAGAGAAATACACTTGATAATTTGAGTGATGGTGTATCAGTCCATTCTCAGGACCGAATGAGTGATGATACTGACTTTCTTGTTGGACACAACATCTCATTTAGCTACATGAATGATAGCTACTTAGATGCCAAAAGCTCTACTACTACTGACATTGTTTACCAACAAGAGCTACCAGAAGGTGAAGAGCTTTTGTTGGCAGGCAAAGCAAAAAGTATGGATCAAAAGCCTTTTCCTGCAGGAACTATGATCAAGAATTCTCCTGATAAAAGTAAAGGAACTTTTATGAATTCAAAAGTTGCAGGAAGACAAGTAAATTCCAGTGCTAGATACTCCCCTGATATTGATGAACTTGAGAGTATTGATCACAGTGATTATGAAAGGGTACTGACAAATGGTAGGAATGCCAAAGATACTTTAGTGAATAATGGAAGAAGAGGTTTTCAGAATTCATCTGGTGAAGTGTCCAAATCAGAGGAAGAAATTAAGAGCCATGAAAATGCTTCACCTAACATTATTTCAAATAACTGGAAGTACAGATCAGTTCATCACTCATTGGAAGATGAATTATCTTTCGGCAAAGATGTAAATGCAATGACATCTGGCAGCTTTTCTGATTCATTTACAGGTATTAGACATCTTTTTATAAATTTGTGTTGGTGAAGAGAAAGAGAATTCTATAATAACAGCAATCTATGCAGCTATTTATCATTTGCTTTGCAGAGAGCTAATCTTCTCTCTTGCCATAATCACTTCTTATATTTTATATATCACTTGTGCAATACATCTCTCTTTGAAGACTTCCAGTAAGTCATCTATCATCTCACTTACAAAATGCAAAAACACTGCAAGTGAAACATTTTTGCCTGTGGAATATTGGGTTGACATTCTTTTAACCTTTGTGACTGTATGTGCCTTGTACAGTAACAAGATTACATCTATATATTGTTGCTATTTGTTGCATTTCATCTAGTTGCCTTATTTGTTGATAGTTTTGCAATTGCAGAAGACCAGGCCTAAGTTTAACCAAAAGTTTTGATTGTAAGCATTAGGATTCTTTAAACCTTGTCCTACAGCACCACATAGTTTGTCAAACTGTTATTAAGTAGTGTTACCATTTGCTATATTTTATATTGAATGACAGGTTTTAGAATGAGATAAGCTTACATTGTGATATCTGAGGTATTGAATCAGTATGAACTCTTCCCTAACATGCTTCTAACACCTTTCTTCAATGGAAATTGTTTTACAATATAGAATGTGGTAGAGACATATGTCTGTATATCCCATATTGCCTTACCTGTTTCTATAGATAGGTTTCAAGGTCAATATCTCTGTAAAGTTTTTGTGTGTACAGCTTATGACAAATGGTGGCTTACTTTTGTGTATGGTCTAATTGCATGTTTCTTTTGAATTTTAAGTTTGATTTACCATAATGGATCTTCCATAGAATTTGACCCTAAGGTAAGAGAAGGTGAAGAATTATTGGCAAAACTTCTTGGTAGAGTTACTCTAAATGAATCCCTGTAAGTATATATTTGTTGAAAGCAGATGCTAGTTAGTATTGGATGAGAATAAACACTCTTGTGTTAAACTGCCACTTGCACTGAGTAAGCCATTAGTGTAGCAAGGCAACTATACAAGTATAGTTGAACTGCATTTCAGAAACTGCTGCTTGGTATGGGGTTGTTGTGGACAAATCCTGCTTGATAAGCTACAAAAGCTGCAAACCATGCCACACAAATAGTTACTAACAGCTCTTACAATGCATCATCTCTACCTTTGATTCAAAGCCTAGAGAGGTTAACTATAAAAGAAATGATTTTATTTGAAACTGCAACTACAGTTTACAAATCTCTCCATGGATTAGCTCCTGATTATATGCAGCTAATGTTTACAAAATTGTTGGAAAATGGTTCACGGTCTCTCCGTAATACCAAAGCAAATCTTGAATACCTCGCTTTGCAACCTCTTACGGGCAACTCAGATTCTCATATCGAGTGGAATAAACTAAGCACTGAAATAAAAAATGCCTCTTTACTGGCTACTTTCCAAAATTTGCTGAAGGAATCTTTGAAAAATCAGAGGATGTGAGAGTTCCTGTACATCATCAAACTTTTTATTTTATTTTCTAATCAGAACATGTATATTAATTTTCATTTATCTTGATATTGAACTGTATGTAGATTAGCTGGGATTTTAGACAGGGCACATTGTAAATCAGTTTTTTCTTTTCATTACTGAATGTATTACCCTGTATATTAAAAATCAATCAATCAGTCAAATCAAGGATGCCTTTGAAAAAGTGATAATTTAGCCTTTTAACCTTCTTTAAATTAGCTGTATCATTGGCATATGAGATGTTGTCTTGCAATTTTTGTTGATTGTTAGACTCATTGATTGTTTAGTGATTGAAAGCTATTAAAATTATTAGACTATGTGAAAAGAACTTTTATGCCTTTTGATTTGCTGATAGTCTCAAAACTAGCAGCAAGACCATAGAGCTAGAGTAGTAATATGGAGTCATTAAATAAAGTGTGAGAACTTTTTATGCCTGAGATCATGATATCAATGGCTAATTGAGTTCTCTGTAGACTTCATGCTTTTATTCATGCTTATAGACTTTGCTGTTGCAATGAAAATTTTGATAGGATTCTTAGGTTAGAATCAATGATTCATCCTGCAAGACATCTATGAGTTGTATAGCCTTTTATTAGTCATGTTAGTGGGGAATGTGATGACAGGAAATTGTTTTTTTGGTAATAAATGACAAGAAACATGCAGTATTTTCTCAAATAGAAGCTGTGGCTTCTATTAGTATTTTTTTTGTAAAATTATGGCTTCTCTTTGAGTGCAGCTTGTATTCAAGGGTGGCTGTTATTCTCATTTGAATTTGCTTAAAACTACATAAAACGTGAAAGAAAGTATTAAAAAAGCTTTGAGTGCGGCTACTCCATTATTGTTCCTAAACGCAGTTTCTATTTGAGGGCTGCTTTTAATTTGTTTGTCAAAAACTGCTGCTTTTATTTGAGGGTGGCTTCTATTTGAGATATGGTATCCATTGTTGTATATTAAATCACATGAAAATACATAGCATTCTATGCATTTATTATAGAGCTTTGTATTTGCTCCAGAATATTTATTTTATCTGTGTGATTATGTCAGATGTAGCTGAAATTGTCACCATGTAAACTGGCTTTTGTCAACATACAATATAATAACTTTTCTACTTGCACTTGTGGACCAATGATTTTAATTATGGTAAAGTATCAATTTCTCATAGAGCATTACTTTTGCATTTAGAAAACTGAAGACACCTGCAATCAAGGAAACAATTAATCAAAATCAAGGTGTGTCTCATTATTGTGTTGATCTATCCAGGAGGAATAGTTTCTCAAGTTTGCTATTACATTTTATAAGGAATCAGGCCTCAGTAAAAGGGCTGTGTGCCTGCCAGTGCAGATGTGAGAAAAAATTTGCCTGGAAAAATATAGAATGCAACAGATGGTGAGATACAGATTTGGAGTAAATGTTCCTTCAGAAACCTTAAGTGTGACATTTTGTGCCTGTGATTAGAACTCAGGTGCTCTTTCAGATCAATTAGCTCGGTATGGAATAAAGAGTTAGTGGCAATGAAGATGAGTACGAAAATCTACTCTTTTATTTCTATTCAGTTTCTATCTTCCGTATTTCAAAATATGCTTGTCCTTTGCAGACAAGAATGTTTGTAGATAAATGCCTTGCAAAGATGCAAGCTTGACATATGATTGGGTTACATGACAGTTCTAATACCACAGTGGTCTCAGACAGTTAGCAAGCAAACTATTAGTTTCCTTAGATCTAGAATATTAGATTTTACACAAAATTTTCAATTTTAAGTTTTTTATGCTTGAAAGAAGCTCCTTGCTGAATGATTTCAATGCTGTTTACTTCTTTTGATAGATAAAATATGGAAGGATTCGACTCAATCAGATCAGTCTGGCCCGCATAATTTTAGCAAGAAATCATCAAATCAGTCTGTCAAGCCTAGCAGAGAGAGCTATGGACTAGATGGCAATTTGAGAGCTGGCAATGCCATTGAAAATGGAGCTAGGAGCGACGTGGGGAGTCTGTATATTGACAGGAGTGAGCAATCAAAAGTTAGCAGGTCATCTTCGCAAAGGCGGTCTTCACACGAGCTGCTTGATACTCGGAGTAGTAATAGCCAGAAGTTTAGTAATAGAATACTTGGTTATGACGAAGTAAAGCACAATCATGGGGATAGAATTCAAAATGGCGTAGAATCAAAGAGAAGAGACATAATCGAGGATAGCGTGAGTAGGCAAATTGATTCACCAAGAAGAAGTTCCGGCTCATCAAGGCATGAGAGGTCCTCTTCATCAGCAAGTGATAGAAGGAAAGGGAGCGGTGATTCTCTTAAAGTTGAGCCAGCAAATGAATACGTACAAGGACCAAGAGTTTTCCAAAGCTTTGATGTCGAATCAAACGATAAAACTAGGTCTTCTTCGCTTGAGAAGCAGCACAAGAAAGTATCGTCAAAATCTGTAAACGCTGAAGTAGCGACATCGACCCCACACAAGGCTAATTGGCCTCTGTCTCCGATTAGGAAGACGGTGGATCTGAAAGTGAGTCTTGTTCCTCTTATTTATAGTAGATCATTCAAATTTATGTTGTCTGATATCCAAAGAGTTTATATTCGCTCTAGGGACTAACAACGCAGGTGGTTAGTGCATGCCTGTCGTGAGGAGGACTTAGGGAGCGCTATCATCCCTTATAAAAATTATGAGAGTTTTTGAGGGGCTGAGCCCCCATATCGAACACGTGCTAGGCTAGACCAGCATTTCTCAAATAGTGGGACGCGCCCGTCAAGGGAGGTGCGATGCAATGCTAGAAGGGTCGTGTATCATGGGGAACAGGTGTACATATACAATTTTTATAGTAAGTGGGGGGTGTGAATTCTTTTCTCTTTCATAGGGGGTCTTGCGAAAAAATAAATGAGAAGCACTGGGCTAGCTAAGGTCTTAACTATGCCTTTGCCAAAAGAAGAGAGGAAGAAGAATATCAACAGGAGAGGAAGAGGTTCGCTTCTGTCAACAGAAGAATGCTACAACCCCCAGTTGGCTTTCCCTGCAAATGCACAGTAGTAACAAGCACTTTATTGCCACAGGGCAAAAATGGGAGTGGTTTAAGGCGTGGCTCATATGTTTCTTACAGCGCAGTCTCCCTTCTTGCAGCTTTGAGGCGGTACCACGGGGTTAACGTAACGGTTTGCAGGATGAATGGCCAAGCAGCCCAGCCAGTTCCATTAGCTTAATTGAAATTAGGCATGGCCGTTTACGGTCAGAAACTGGATGGACGACCTTCGAGATGAACGACCAAAATAGCTCACTCCGCCGTCCTTCGGAAGGATTAACTTTCGATATTTCATCGTTATTGCATTCAAAATGTTAAAGATGGAATTCAAATTCAAGTATACAATATTGTATACGAAAGTGAATACCATTTTAGCCAGTTCATTTCAATAAAAGTTAAGAAAAATTTAAGAAAATCTCAGGCTCAATTTAGGGAAAAGTTAAGAAAATCGAGGCTCAGGCAAAATAATGATTTTCTTATAAAAAAAACGTGTAGCATAACTCAAAGATAGAATGGTAAGAAAAATAGAATGACATCAAAGGTAGAATGGTAAGGATGACGTCAAAGGTAGAATGGTATGAAAAAAATAATATATATAATAATGTGTCAAAGCTAGTATAATTGTTGCTTCTTATTCCTTGGGTATCATTTAAAGGAAACTTAGCATGGACTATGCAGACGTCAGGCAAAATAATGATTTTCTTATAAAAAAAAACGTGTATTTAGAATCGCCTATTTGCTCTCCATCCTGCGGTGTCATTTTATTGAATGGTAGCTCTATGAAAGTGTAGTAGATACTGGTACTGTATCATATAATTCCTATCACCTGCATGGACTTCGCTTTAACCTAATGGAATTGCCAGGACATTTTTGGTGATCATTGGCTGGGCTGGAAAAGTTAAGAGTGCAGTGATTTTGATGCAGTGAAACTTTTGAACTAGAACGGGCAAAAATTAAATAAATTAAACACGCAGCTATCTACAAGCACTATCCTTGCTTATAGCTTGAAGAATCAGAGACGTTGATATTGAAGTATGAGAATAAACTAAAGGAACTGCAGTTGCTTATTGAGCAGGAAATGATCAGAAAGGAGGTATGTTGTGTTTGCATGTTCTATATTTCGTCTATTCATTTATCACGTTATTAACTGTTTTTTTAACAAGATTGTTCTCTAGTTTCTTTTCATAGAAAAAAATGACAAGTATTTTTTAGCATTTGGAGGAGAGTATGTAGTGTATATCCTATAATCAACAGGCTTTGCAATGGAGACACGCTTGATTGTATATGAAAAACCACTACTCGAGCGACAGATCGCCTGTGCCAGCACTAACATCCTGCGGCAAACATATGTGCCAAATAGAATACTTGCAGTTCCATATGACTCAGCTTTCATCCTTGCGAAGATGAACAGAAGTTTGAGTCGAAGTTCTTACTCTGTTTTCTTTAGGGCGTAGACTGAATCCAGTAAGTTTAACACTATCAATTTAAAATGGCACATATGTTCTGTTTGCCTAGCCTTGGTATTTCATACCTCTAGTTATACCCAGGGCAATTGGCGAGGACTAGTTTGGAACTAAGGTGTCCCTGTAAGGATTTGGCTTTACACTGGTTCATTTTAGGATTGGATGTCATTCCTATCAGTGGTGGAACTGTAACAACTTTTAGTGGTGAAATTTGAACCTTATATCTGCATGTGTCTGATCCAAATCCACTGGCATTGAGTCACGGCTTCTCTTTTTGCCGCTTGCTTACTGATTTCATTTAATGTAATGTTTTTGAGCATAGAGCAGGTGTAATTTTGCTCCTTATTCGTAGGCAATACTGGATGAAAAGACCAGTGCAGAAGAGGCTCTTATCCAAATTAAAAAGAATATTCATTCATTAGAACAGTTGGCTGAAGACCACAAAATGCAAACAGTTTCTACAAGGTTTGACTCACTGCAGTCGTAAGTTTATGTTGTCTTGAAAACGAAAGGTAGGCCCAGTGGCGTAACTGAGACACTCAGGGCCCTTAAGAAGTTCATAAGACTGGGGCCCCATAATTTTCACACCAAATGATGCAACATATTTGCCTCTCTGAAACCTCTGAGGGGCTCCTTGGGGGTTCAGAATCTAGGGGACCCTTAGTTTTTGTCCTAGCCCTAACCTGTGCCTGCTACGTCACTGAGTCGGTAGTTCTTGAAACCAGTGTAAGTGTATATGCTTTGCTTATGAGTGGTGAAACCAAAGTAGGAGGCTTGTGTGCTATGTCCCCTCACGCGGTAGAGCACACATTTGAGCCTTTAGGGTAGTCAAAGACTTCATGGCAACCTTTGTCTTCTAATGCACTTATTCTTTCCTCTTCTTTATGCTGTTACCGAAATAGATCTTCCCCGCAAACAGATGTAGTATAGCGCCATGTTAAGTCTCCAATGTATTGAGACAGAATCTCTTGTAACACTTGCACGAATTTTTCATTTGGCAAGAAAGCTTATTTCATGTTGAAATTATATCGATTGATCAGCGCAGTTTATAAATAAATTTCGATTTGTATGGTTACTTGATGAAATACATTCTTTAATGCTGTTTTGAACATTCCACATGAGAAATATCCTATAGAAAACAATAGATAGTCTATGCCAAGTTCTGGCTGATCAAAACATTTTGTGACTAGTTTGAAATACCTAGCAATTAAATTGTCATTAATCTCAGGGAGTTTATAGAGCAGTTTTATTATCTTTCCCGAAAGGAGCGAGCTTATGGAATTAGAGCAGAAAAGAGATGACTATCAAAGGGTGTTAAATCAAGTCTCAGAGGATTTGAGAAAACAGAAAAAAGAATTAGAGTCTCTACCTGTAAGTAATCGTTCTGCATGTTGTTGCCGTTATGAATAGGGAATTGTTCATTTTGTTCTGTCCGGGAGATATTACAGTTTAATTCACATGAACTGTTTGTGCTGTTACAGCGGGGGTACTTTATATTGGTATCTTTTTTCAGAGGTTTATTTCTGTAAATAAATGAAGATCTTCAGCACTTGAATGTTGATTTTTGTTCATGAAACATTTGAATGGTTGTTATTCGTAGCACAGCTATATCATCTATTTGAAAGATTCCCTCCTCTCAGTTTGGATCAAGCGTAATTTTAAGTGACACTACAGTTTAGTTTTGTAGAATAGGGAAATTCCATTCTGACGGACGTACACTGTGCACATTATCAAGAAGGATAAAATTGATCTAAAAACGAGCTTAGATATTCTGACTATCTCAAGTAAGGCAATGGTATGTCCATGAGTAGCTAAGACCACAATTGAAATACAGTTGAACCTCGATAATTCGAACTGCCGGTGGAAAAAAAGAGTTTCTGCAACTCATCGAGGTTTTGACTTATCGGGGTTTACATCTCTGGAGGTTGGATTTTGCTTCCAGTTACCCCAGAGCACAACGGGCCAAGGGGTGGACATTCAAATAGAATTTAGAGCCCTATAGTCTATGTGGACCATAGTAGCACTTTTTATCCAATAAAACCAAATTTTGGGGTTACCCCAAGTCCATTCAATTCATTGGATTCTCTTGAAAATCCATGTGGTAATGACAAAATTGTTCATGAACACTCAAAATCATTTAATCACTCTTCAAATGAGCTCGCAGCCACCTTTTTTGCACCATCTAACCCAAGATGTCTATATGTCCGGCAAAACCTTTTTTTAGCCCATTGTGCAGAGCTGCCAAATGCCCCTGAATGCCCCCATTGACTATTTGAATAAGGGTAACAAAGGAAAGCTTGCAGAAACTATACTTTCTGAAAACAGATGCCTCAAGAAGCAGATGGTCATTTAAAGCGAAAGGATAAGCAGTAAATTTGAATGATGGAAGTTAAATGCAAGTCCCTCGCCAATTGAAAAATCATCACGAAATCCGTACAACCTTCAAACTTATGCAGGTCGAATTGATGTTGTTACGATTGCAATAAAAAATAGATATTTAGGATTTTCCTGTTAAGATAACTTGATGAAATGTTGATTAAGATTGCTGGCAGGACTTTTATAGCCGCACTTTCTTTGAATTGACCGATTTTGTNTTCAATTTTAGGGGAGTTATTTGTTGACAGGAGTTAGCAATTTTTCGACTTATTGAGTTATTCGACCTATCTGGGGTATTTTCTGTACATAGAGTATACCAAAACCAGGGGAGATGAGAGAAAGTTCAAGATCGGAGGAGTTCGACTTAACCGGTAGTCGACTTTTCGAGGTTCAACAGTAGTTTCAGGCTTCATCCATGCAGAGTAGCTACTGAAAGTTTGTAGCATACATATTTACAGAGTATCTACTTTACACTATTGAGAATCAACTCTAATATAGCTTGGTTCTTGTGTACGATTTCGGAAGCAGTACAGCTTAGAGTATCAATTCCAAATTATTCTGTCGTCGTGCGAAGATTCTTTTCTACAATATCTCCCCTAGTTTCACATACTATTGCATATTGACATGATCAAGTGTGTAAATAAGTACTTTCTTTGATCGCTAGTCTCTCATTCTGGGAAATTTTCGTTACAGTCTTCTTCCCAGCCTCCTTATTTTAACTGCACGCATATTTTCTCGTACACCTTTT
>OLMO02000262.1:5122875-5134250 GCA_900291935.2 Cassiopea xamachana | reverse complement strand
AAAATCAAAGAAAAGGGACAAAAATTAAGGAGATAGAGAGAAGATCAAGTTTATTGATGTTAGATTTGAAAGAGGGTAAGTTGTAGTAGTCAGGGAAGGCAATGGAGGGCAATGTGCTCTATAGTAGAGGAGTTCTTGGAATGAATGATGATTTGTGAGATAGTTTATGGATTAGGTAGTGTAGCTTAGAAAGGTTGTGACTGAGTAGCCCTTCTGGTTGATCGAACATATTTCCATAAGAAGCCAGAGCCACAGAGCCAGATGTAACCTTGAAAAGAGCCATATCTGACTCGCGAAGCATAGATTCCCAACCGCTGCTATAAACGGTTTCTCTCTGTATTTCTTAGTAACTAGTTGTGGTTGCAGCGGGAGAACTTGAACTGATTGTAGTATCACCATTGTGTGCTAGCGTTTTTCTTTTGGCAGGAAAAGCAAAATGAAATTGAATCCATAAAGGAAAGGTACAGTCACGAGGCTAAATCGTTGCAGCGAAGGATTGAGGTTAGAGAACAAGATGTCAACTTGTTCTATAGCAATTGCCATTTATATCCCGTAAAATTATTATCTTCATTTCAGCAGTTTGGTGGACAGGGTATATAGTATTTGAGTCTCTAATAATGATAGTTTTAAGATACTGTATTGAAATAGGAGTGGTTCTTTACCTGGCTGTAGGGCCTTCATCGTTTATATTTGTACTGTGCAATATTCGGCACTTTGTTGTTACATGCTGAGATAAAAAAAAATGAATAGTTATGACAACTTACACCCGTGATAGGCATGGTACCTGGAAAGGGAGAGAATGTGAAGGAGTGGGGGATAGAGAGGGAGCGGAAGGAGAAAGAAGACGAGATTCATACTGAGCCTGGAAAAGTTGTAGAACTTGGAAAACGAGCACTATATCCATTTCATTAACTCATGCATCGTTGTTCGCAAGATGGTTGTTTCATTTTTTGTCAGCAAATGTGAACTTGATCACTGTACCATAGCATGTATCTGTATATTACTTATCTATTAGACTTAGTTTTCTTGACTTATTTTTGTATGTGAAATGGGGATCAGGGAAAAAGTGGGTGTTTTTGTCGATCAGTCAGGGAAAAGTCAATGAAATTTGATTCGCGTATTGACAATAAACCCTGAGAAAGAGGGAAGTAGGGAGGGATATAGATGGGGAGGGAAGGGAGAGGTAGCACTTTGTAAAGAATTGAGTTTCGGATTATTGTCCCGTTATACATCGCCAATTTTGCTGCTTTTGAGACCCTCAGTCCTCTCGTAACGCATCGTAGCAGAACCCGTAACAATACCGTAACAATTCCGTAACAAATGGTGTAACAAATAGCATACCCTCCCTCTCTGTTAGAGGAGTTATATACCGGCTATATGATCCATTTTTGGCCATGAATTGATGAATTTCCTTGTAGGAACTCGAAGAAGAAAATCAAAGGGTAGTGAAATCAAACAACGAAAGAATGAACAAATTGCAGCAGCAATTAGAGAATAATCATAAGCGTGAGTTGGAGAATAGCATAAAGCGTTCCAATTACGTATGTAGTCTTTACTCTGTTTGCGATACATTCTTCTTTATATTTCTCCTCCTCCGGTTTAGCTAGGCTGATGCTTCGAAATGTGAGAAAGACTTACTTTCTCATATGCTTCTTTGCTATATATTCTGTTCCTACAGAAAAAAGAGCGTATGTTTATGAAAATTGTAAGTGCTGTCTTTGGTGGAGGCTTGATGACTTTGTGTCTAAGTACGCCAGGGACAGCCACAGTATATAGTATTTGTTGGGGTTATAAGACCGTTCCTTAATACTTGTGAAAAGCAAAAATACTTGTGACATCTGTTGTCTTGTCACATTTTTCATAAGGTCCTCTGATATGGATGCTCTGTAGGAAATCTTCTAGTAAAGAGATAAACAGGAGAAATAAGCGTCATTGAGGCCATTGTATGGCGATTATGATTCATCATTTGAACATTCAATGTTCTATAAATTTTATTCCTATAGAAAAAGAGCGCGTATTACTGAAATCGTAAGTGCTGTTCTTGGTGAGGCTCGATGAATTTGTGCCTTCCTATGCCAGGGACAGCACAATATATAGTATTTCTTGTAGTTAATGTTGTAGTTATTTTTTAATTGATATAAAAAAGAAAGAATTGCTCATTGCGTACAGTATCAGAGTGTTTTAGGCTCTTTCTTTTAGTTAATTTCATTAGATAAGCTTTTCTCTTAGAAAATGTAAATATTCAGAAACTCCAAAGTTCAATTAAAGCAACGCAAAAAATATCAGAAGTTAAAAATCAAACCGTTGAAATTTTAAAGCCAGTTGATGGATTCAGTATACAGACTATGAACTGATTATTTTGAATATATGATAATTGGTCATTTAAATTTTCTTAATTTTTTGGAAAGGTAGAAGCATTGTTTGGGTCTATGTTATAGGATTTCTTCTCCCCTTGTTATGTGAAGGTTTTTGACCAGATGCTATTTTTCGTATGTTTATATGACTTTTTATATATTACATGTTTCTCGTAGATGTTTCTCTGCTTTGAAGTATTTATCTTCTTTTTCTAAGGAGAAGCAGAATGAGATGGCTGCAGCTGTGCAGCGACATAAGAGAGAAACGGAGGAGCTCACTCTAGAAATCAAGGTAGCCCGACATCAATATCATTTTTTAATTAGTTTCGCCATCGTCAGCGGCTTTTTGTAGCAAGTTGAAAACCGTAGAGTACCGAGGTGATGATGCCTTAAGCATATATTTTTCGAATTTTTATATTTTGACCAGATGGGGTTGAAGAACACCTTAAAATAGGCATGTTTGAAATTTCTAGGTTAATGGTGTCAAAATTGGATTAAATATGGCTATTTGATGATAAAAGTCTTGCCATACAAACCACTATATTGTCGACCTTCTTCAAAACTTTTACAACCAGGATCAAAAACACTGGTGTGATATGAACTAAGTCAGCATTCATTCCCCTATATATTTTGGTCATTAAATGTTAGATAAAACTGAAATATGTCACTTGTGGCTATTTTTAAGTGCTTTTTTCGGAATCCTGAGCCAAATGTAGAATATTCTAAAAATAGAGTTTTCGTGACGTCACATTTCGGTACTCTATTCAAGAGCAGATAAATTATGTTTTATCTGTACTTGCTTCCCAACGGTGCAGTAATCTCCATGTGAATTATGGGACTATTTTAGAAGACTATGTCATGCTGAAGCAGAATTCTTCTCATTGAGGATGCGTTTTTGGCATACTAATTTCAGGAAGTTAAGGGAAGTAGCATTCATTACGGGGACAAGGGGGCAAAGTGCCCCCAGTTAGCATCAAGTCGGCAAATTCTCGGCAAAAGTAGTGGATCGAAAGCTAAATACACACTTTTGTTGATATGAAAACAACCTTTTTGCGTGAGCGTAGATTATCTTATAGAATTTTTCTTATGAAATACGCGTGTACACGACAAATACTCGGCTACTTCTAACATATTCGGCAAATTCAGAACCTCTGTCCCCCCTTTATTTTTGTCAAACACAGCTACTGATTGAGGAAGATCTTAATTAGGAGCCAGAATATGTTATTATTGTGTAGAAACTTATCAGATTTTGTTTATTCGGCACTTTTGAGTTAACTTCCCACATCCAAACACACTTCGATGTTTTCTGAAACAGCCACGAATGTCAAATAGATTGTGAATCAATTCGGCAGCTTACACTCTTTTTTTATAAGTACCAGTAGAATTGAGGTTCAGGCTGGCTGTTCTTAATTTTTCCGAAATTTTTACTCTGAATTGTTCTGACTTTGCTCTTAAATTGATGGGGCGTAGGCTATTTAGAAATACATAGAAAGACAATGTACAAGGCAATATTGCATGTTTTAATTGATTGAGAGCCCATTAGCCAAATGTTATATCCGAGATGGTCTCTCTTACACATCAATGTTTTTATTGAAAAAAAAGTTTATGTACAGGTCTAAAAAGATAATGCTAGCACAGTATCTAGTTTCGCTACGACCAACTAACTCGTAATGCTATGTTATCCATCTTTTCTTGTTATGTCGACAACTTTTGATCTGCGCAAGATATAAGAATTTCTCTTTTTGGAAATGTGAATTGAAGCCTTCTGAATATGCTTGCAAAATGTTTTTCAATTATTCGAAACTATGTTTTATGTCTTTTTTTCACAAAGAAAGTACACTATTTACCACCAAAACACGCTTCTCGAACGAATTCTCGCAACATTATTCTCGATGGTGATTCCTTTGTCAGCCAATCAAGATTTGACGCCTATGCTGGTTAGGGAGGTGGTATTTGAAAGCAAGCTTTTTATAGTTCTTTGTAGGTGACATAGAAATACTTTCTGGCTTTGTTTTATTTCTAGTCAAAGACGTCAGAAATTGAGAATCTTCAAGCGTTATTAAAGCGGCAAGCTGAGTCTACTCGACTTCTTGGTGAGAAGTTAAGGAGTGAAGCGAAAGAGCAGGTAATTCATTAAGACTTCTAAACGACGACTTTTTTATAAATTCCAAACAAATAATTATTCATTATTTTAGTTTTGAAGTGGAGCACGGATATAAATTAATTCATTCTTTCCAACTATCCTGAAGAATATGCTGAAAAGTGTTCAAGTTTTTTCATGAACTATATTATTATCGTTTTTCATACTTGAAAGAAGAACATGCTTTTTGCTTTAAGAAGAAACTTAATAGCATGTGGTGTTTAGCTGGAAGTTATATTTTGAAGAGGGAAGATACAATCTCTCTCAATTTATGCTGATGTTCCATCTCTTATATGGGCTTGAAGCGGCACCTCTGAAGAAGAGCGAAGAGAAGAAGATGGATGTGGCGGAAATGAGGATGTTGAGATGGATGGTGGGAGCACCAGAAGAGATCAAATTAGGAATGAATATATAAGAGGAACAGTGAAAGTAACTGAAATCTCTAAGAAGATCCAGGAGTCAAGATTGAGGTGGTATGGACACTTGAGAAGAAGAGTGGGGGAAGATCATGTGGGAAGGGAAGTCATGGAAATGGAAGTGCATGGAAATAGAAGAAGAGGCAGGCCCAAGCGAAGGTGGATTGACAACGTAAACAGAGATTTAAGGGAGAAGAGTTTAAGCCCAGAGATGGCTAACAACAGAAATGCGTGGAGAAGGCTCATTCACAACGGCTACCCCGAACAGGGAAAAGCTGGGAAGAAGAAGAAGAAGAAGTTCCATCTCTTATGTCAACGCGAAATTTCTAGTAGCTCTCGTCGTCCAGACATTTTCTCGTACCAGAGTTGCTTAATCTGGGTTGTTGTTGTTTTATGGAAGTTTACGAATTTAAGAAAAAGTTAGGAAACGTTTATGGCTGTGTCTGAGGAAATATTGAGAAACATCCAGGCTGAAGGCAGAATACCTTTTTCTTATAAAAAAGTGTGTGGTTAATATGTAAACGTACAAGTCTCTTTCACAAGTTATAAGTCATGGTAGAGAGGCAAAGATTTTCTAATTGCGGGCAAGAATAGATTGTTTTCTAGAAGTCGTAACCCGACCGCAAAGTTCAATATTAAGGGCTACAGTTTGCACACCTTTGTTCTACTGCAGGGGGTGTCCAAACTGCAGCCCGCGGACCAAATGCGACCCGCCATCAGTTGTTATTGGCCATCATAGAATTCTGAAAATGTAGTTGTGTATCGTATATGTCTTTATGTTTTATCAACTTTTTACAAATATTGAAGATATATCTGATAATGGTAAGTTCAAAGCACAGCATCAGTGCTACCATGGAGGGCAATGTTATTTACATCATATACGTAGACGAGCTAGAAATCCTCACAGTATTAATGTATCACTGTGCTACTTATAATGTGTGGCGCAGCCTGTTTAGTTATTGTTCTGTATTTGGCCCTTACTGCAAAATCTTTGGACACCCATGTTCTATTGTTTACCTTATACGTTATGTCACCTTTGTAGTCTGTTTTTTTATGGAAGTCGGTTCTCAATGCTTCGTATTGTTGATCCAAATTGATGAAATGAATGATTTCTTAGATTTCCTTAGCTGTGGAGAAAGAAAGGGATACCCGTCTTGAGGAACTGCGCAAGACTGAATTGGAACTGGAACAGGTGAAAGGAGAAAGAGATTCATTATCCTCAGAGAGCAACTCAGAGCTTATAAATAAAGAGAATGAAAACGAGCGGTTGAGGAATGTCATAAACAAACTCAAAAAGGTCAGAATGTTTACATCTTTAATTATCGTCAATGCTTAGAGGAATGCTTGGTATTGAGTCACTCCATCTCAAACTGTCCAGAACCTGATAACCTTATGCAAAGTCGTGTTATTTCTATTCATGGCCTCATTTCTAGGAATGATTAACATTGTGAACCTGTGAGTCAGTTAACATTATGCTTAGTTTGCATGTCGTCGTGAGAGACGGGGACGTGTCCCAGTGATAGGATCGGTGGTCCTGCTGCGACGCTTACGACGAGATGGAAACCAGGCTTATGACGAATTCCCCGACGCCCCCGTCATGTCCCTGTCGTCTCCGTCGAGATGAAAAAGTTGAAATGTGTTCAGTTTTTGAGAACGTTCCCGATGCATCGCCGTCGTGTCCCCGTCGATGCGGGAACAGGTTTCTTAATGGAAACCACACATTTGTGATCGGCGACGTTGTCGTAGCATCCCAGATATGACTGGGACGCGTCTCCGTTGCATATGTCAATGTTGAAACCAGGTTTTTCAATATAATTGTTAGCGTCCCAGCAGCATCGCCAATCCTCTATTGGGACCCGTCTCCATCGCTTACGATGATATGGAAGCCAGGCTTTAAAGTTGAATTACTGTTGCGTTGTTGAGTTCTATAAATTAGTCGGTTCATTAAAGTGGGCGCAGTACATTAAGAGATTGAAAGTTCCTTACTTATTCTGCTTTAAACCCAAGTAAAGATCTCTCAAAATTCGCTCACGTTTAGTGTAATGTTGAGTTATGTTATGATTGTAAGCCTACTCGCATTTTCCTACCATATTCTCAACCTTCTCATTCTTATTATCACATTTCATTTGTCATCTTTATGCCACCCACAATAAACATACTACATGAATCATTCACCATCTTACATCAACCTCACTTTCACATTAAGACATTCATTCTTGTGTATTGGTTGCTCTTGAGAATAGGCTGCTTTATAACATTCACATTTTCTCAATTGAAGTTCGATTTTATCGACTCAATCTGCTGCCATCCAAAGTATTACAAGTTATGTGCCTCCACAATTGAATCAACATGCATTGTCCTTTGACGTTTCTTTTCGTTGATTCTTCTGTGATTCGAAAAGTTAATTTTTTTCTGGTCTGAACATATGCTGGATGGGGTTTCTCGACATCGCTCTACAAAACATAGAACTATGGACATGTAAAGTCAGCCCATTGAATATTTTTTCCAGTTTTCAAAATCCACTCAACATCGCCGAACACTTTTCAACATCATTGAGCAAGGTGCTAAAGTACTCTCGACATTAGCACTGCAAATGTAGAAGGATGCTAGGTGAAGTGCTGAGACCATGTTAAAAGGGCTTTAACCTTGCAAGTGGTAGACCTTCAAGCTAACAATCAAATTGTTCAGCCGGCACTACGTGGTGTAAAAATTTTCCACAGACTCTAATAACTTGATTTCGACCATATCATTAACATATCTGCTTTTCCTGTCTTCCTATACGTAGATTTCTTGCATAAGGTTTTAGCGTTATCTCCAAATCATTTCAGGAACTGGATCATTCTCGACAAGAGACCTACGAGGTACGCGAAGAAAAAATGCAAGCTGTTTCAAAGACCAGGTTGACAATGCGAGAAGAGGCCGAGAAAATGAAAGCGAAACTTCGAGAGGTGATTCACATGTTTTTTATCTGCCCACCATAATAGGCACCTTCACGTATTTATTGGAATTTGCTTTTTTAGGCCCTCAATCTTGGCCTGTGTAGGCCCCATTTGTTCCATCAACTCTACATTTCGACTGCTCCTCCACAGAAGTAGCACAATCTTCCCATCGAATTCAGCAGCTTTCAAGTGATAACTATGTGTTTCTTGTGGAATCTATTGTTGTTATCAATATACCGAATTGCCTTAGCTAGTCCTCTGTTGATGCAATCCTTGGCAAAGTTGATAGCAATGTTTTTTTAAAGAAATACCATCAACGTTATTTGATTCTCAGCTAATGCCCAGAGCTCCTTGTTAGAACCTAAAGATACTTGAATTTTATGTTGTTCGTTATGAACAGAGCTGTTTTAGAGATTTAACCAGGGTGTTTACGATTTATAGTGCTTGAATTAATGTTTTAGATGGAGAAATTCCAGCAGACAGCTCTGTTAGAACTGAACGAGGAATTCGTGAAAACAGCGGCAGTGACTGGTGGATCATACCCACAAATTAAAAAGAATTAGTAGGTCTTTTTAATCACCTTCATTTGCTCTTTTCTAGCTATACCGGGCATCAGAATTTTATTATGCTCTACAGTAAAAACCTGCCCATATGAATTTTACTAGAATGAGACCATACAGCCTGTAATTGTATATTTTGATTTCAAATAATTTGACCTTTTCAGCTTGATATTCTTTCTTATTGATGATTCGCTATTTTACTGGTAAATAGACTATGCCTGATTGCCAGTTAACCCCATTCATGGGTGTTCCCAAAATAGTGCATACATTTTGTGATAGGCAGGCTCAAACCTATGTTTTTTATCACAAAGTTTTGGGAAGCTAATCATATTAGCAGTTGTTCAATGATGAATTGTCAACTATAGTTTTCCCTGGCATTTTTTGGACCCTGTATTAAGGACCAGCACTCTGATAACTGGAATTACCTCATCGCATAAGAACATAAGTATAAACTCTTTAGACTTCATTTTCATGTACTGATGCACATACAATTCTCTAATGCTAGGTATTTTGCATTGGGCTGGATTAAGTGCAGATATTTCTATTAAATAGAGAGAATAAGTAATTTTAACATGAAGCAATGATTTTTTTCAAACTTCAAATAATTAAATATATCTTACAATACTACCATACACCTCTCTAATGCTAGGTAGTGTATAATTGGCTATTTGCCATTTCTACGTGTCATGTATTTGAACATGTATTTGATAATAAAGGCTTGAAAGTTTGCCAGAAAGCCTTTTCACTAATCAGTTTGTTAGGATCAAGGTTCTTTTAGAATTAAATTTTTGCTTGCTTGTTCAATTCAGCAACTAAGTCTCTTTGCTTCTTGTATTTCCTAATATTTTCATCCGTTTTGGCCTAGTTTGTTTTATTATGGCTTTCCATAAGTCCGTAGTAGTAGTTGTTGTTTACTTTATTTTGAGTAGGATGTTATACCTAGCTTTTTCAGCTAAGTTAGTCCTACTATGCATGCCGCATCCACGCATGGAACCCCTAGTCTAACGTCCCTTCCAAAGGACGGCGGAGTGAGCTATTTTGGTCGTTCATCTGGAAGGTCACCCATCCAGTTTCTGACCGTACACAGCCATGCTTAACTTCAGCTGAGCTAATGGAACTGGCTGGGCCGCTTGGCCACGTAGACATATGAGGCTTATTATTACCACGAATGGAGATTTTTCAATGGTGCAAGCTTGTTCAAAGTTTCTATATATATTTGCCAAATTCTATGAATTCTTGTCGAATTTACTTAAATGCTACTTGTATTTTTTTTAGTTCGTTTGATGGTGACGACAGCAATCCATTGTTAGAAGCCTTGGTACTTTTTCATTTCTATCTTCAAATAAAATCCTTAGCTATTTGACTGAGTAGAATTATTATGGACCTAGTACGGTATGATGCATTTCGTTCCCATTTAGATGTTTCTTTTGAAAATCCGCATCAAGACTGATTAATTTTCTTGCGTCTCTCTATAACTTTAGAATCTTTTCTAGAAATTAGGCCCTTTATTTTCAAGGCCAGTTACTGTTATATATTTTCCGAAATTTCTATGTAAGAAAGAAAATGATAAGTTTTCAGGAGTAGGGAATAGCATTAGTTGTTATTCAAATGGCAATAACGCTTTAGAGCTATTTTGGCAGCAATAATCACGCAGTCCTAGAATCGTTTCATATACCTTAGAATAGTTGTACATGCTGCAGTTTGATTTTATTCGTAGAGCACATTACGATTATCAAATAACGATCTAAGAAAGCTTGCGCTAGTAGCGTCTAAAAGGAAGCGTGAAGATAGGAGAAGATCAGATGAGAGTTGTGATCAGGTATGAACTCGCATACTTTTTTAGGAGAATACGTAGCTGTTCGCTGAGCCTCAATATCCTTAAATATTTCTGGTCTTGAACCTAAGATTATTCTTGAATTACTATTGAGCGTCCAAGATGTAACTAAGATCAAAGGTATCTGAAAATCAAAGGAATGTATACAGATCTTTATTACTGTCTTTCTTCATCACAACACAATGAAAAAGTAGAACCGAATAATAAATATTGTGTCGATATGACAGAAGTTAATTTAGAAATAGTACGCTAATTTGGCATAGTGGTTAGAGCATATGCCTCCCATACGGAAAGTCTAGGGTTCGAGTCTGAGTCGATGCTCAGACTGAATGCTCGCTCATTGATCACCTAGCAGCAAGTGGGTACCTGGTGGCAGCACTGGGGGATAAAGGCAGCGAAGAAAGGAACTGGCCACCCTACCTCACATGCCGATGGCTCATGATAAGTGTCCTCTCTAACAGGCACTCCCCTACGCACGAAAGTATGCGGGACTACCTTTATTTTGTTCCCGTTAACTCAAATATAAAAGAACTCTGAGTTTTGGTGAAGCTTAAGCCTTGCATTATACTTAAGTTTTTCTGATTTTCAGCCAATCTTTGTTGATGTTTTACATAGAGTTAATAGAACTAGAGCGCTGACTGACTAATCCCATTGTATACAAAACAGGGGCCCAGCATGCAAATCCATAATGGCGCCCTAGTAAGGCAGAAAGTTAGTGTACACTAGACGCAAAAAGATAATAGGTATATATATATATACATATATATATGATAGTGTATATATATATATATATATATATATATATATATATATATACACTAGCCTCACATAAGTATTTCACCACCGTATGCAAAATGGCGGCAGCAATACAACATATTCTTATTAGGCCAAAATTAAAATTGCAGTAAGTAGAGTTATGTAGCACTTACGGTGATAATTTCGGCGGGAAAATATGAAGTTATTTGCTGACGCCATTTTTCAGGATAATAACAAAAACAAACTACGTCGTACGTTTTCTACAGCTCAACAAATGCGAAATGCCTAAGACCAAAGAATTAAATTTTGAGCAACGGATAGCGGTCAGATATTTGAGAGAAAGTGGCTTATCTTATCGTGAAATAGGAAAACAAGT
>OLMO02000262.1:5102077-5122775 GCA_900291935.2 Cassiopea xamachana | reverse complement strand
AAAGTGTGTACTTATGTTTGGCATTTTATTATAATTATGGTTTTGAGCAACGTCTTATAAATTCAAGACACTATTTGCTGTTGCAAGTTGCTTTCAAATTAAGACAATTTTGAGCATGAAAATACCAATAGAAATATATTTGTTACAAATGTTTTTCAGTTAACTGTTTATATTTTCTCACAGAATGGAGTTCCTGGAATTTCATTTTTGTCTTGTGGATGGTGTTCTACGTTTTATTTTGTCTTATTTGTTTTTTTTTGTTTTGAGTAATGTTCTCTGAGATGTTCAACTTTAGCTGTACTTAACAATATTTTTGTGTAGCATGTCACTATCATAATTTTTTGCATCATTTACTCAAAAGCCGGGGAAGTTACCTACCCAACTATTAAATTGCGAATTATGCAAACTATTTTAATGAAAGCATATTGCTTTGGTGTAGTAGAGGAGTGGCAGAAACTGATGATGCCTTATTTCCGGTGTACGCCTCTTGGAATTCTTATTGTTGTAGAGGTAGCAAATCAGATTCCGTAGCCATATTTGTCAGTTATCTACTAAAATTTCCAACAACCTTTCATGAGTCTAATGCAATTATTGATTATATTTCTAGAGCAAGATATCTGACAATGAATCAAATGTTGAGAAATCAGGAACATTGAGCAGAAGCCAAACACCGGAGCGGTCTCAGACCCCAAACAGGGCTCGCACTCCAGAGAGAGCTCGCACCCCAGACAGGGCTCACACCCCAGATAGTGCCAAAGTCACCCTGAATGGATCTGGTGAAGAGTCCAGGTCAGCGAGAATATTGAGACATTTGCAATCAAGAGTACGACAACTTAGAGAGGGCAACGAATCAATGAAAAGGAGTTTTGGAAGCGATGATGGAGAATATGATGCTGATAGGTTATCTAGGTCAAACACTCCAGAACGGGTATGAATCAGTTTTCTATATTGTAAAATCAGTCAAGTTTTATATTTCTTTTGTCGCAAATATAGTATGAATAAATTTTATCTCCTGTGACTTGTTTATCTTGCGTTTGTCATTTTTACTTGTATGGTAGCTTAATTTCCTGCCGGTATTATCTTAATTCAGTTTTTAAGGCATCAAGTATAGCTGAATGGATGTTGTGGCTATATACCATATAATCTCGCATAAAGGCGCCCGGCGCCTATATCAGGATATTCAAAATCTCTGCGTATAGGCGCCCGGTGCCTGTATCTTTTTTGCTAATTGTAACTTTCAATCACCTTCTTCTTTAACCCTGTTTATACGGAGTCTATAGAGTAAGCAAATAAAATACTGTTTTAAAGTTCGTAGCAACTTTAAGAAACCTCACAGGTTGAAAAGTACACTGTGACTATCTTAGTACTCCATGAAAGTTTTTGCGTCAGGGAAACTAGAAAATAAAAGAAGAAAGAGACTAGATGTCCCTTGTTTAGTGACTGTGAATGTATCGGGGCATATTTTCTCAAAATTAGAGCCTATTATTAAAGACTTATGTACTTAATACATTTGCTTTAAGAAAATAACATTATTTATGTTACTCCTCACTGTCAATAAAAGGAACCAGGAACCTGAAATTTGAAAAGGCGAGGTTATAAGGTAAGTCAAAGTCCTTTCTTGCGCCCAATGGCACATAGGGCGGCGCCTATCTCTGTTTCTATAGCCCTAGGCTACTCGTCTGCGAATGCAGTGAAAGCTACAGCAGGGGGCTGGTCCACTGGTAGCTCCGCAAGTTTGACTTTCCCACTCCATTCTCATCTGTCGAGCGCCAGACGAGAAGGTAGTGAGTACCATTTTAAAAGTCTTTGGTATGACTAGTCCTGAGCTCGAACCCACGACCTACTGGTTGTGAGGCAGACGCTCTATCACAGGGCCATCACTCCGGATAAAGGCGAGGTTATAAGCTAAGAGTAAATAAATAATTACCATTGATTGAATGACTTTCATAGATGAAAGGGACATCTTGTCAACGAGTTCCATCTACGGCAGCCACTTGCAATAGTTTTATAATACAATTTCAAGGGAGAGCTAATTTCAACCAGGAATCTGTAAGGAGCGACTCCCACACTTTGGTACACTGAAAACGCAGGCGTTAACTTGAAGGAAAGTTGTGATACATATTGTTTTAAGAAACATATCTGTAAGAAATATCTTTTTAAGCAATAAAGAATTACAAAAACAACAGCAACAACAACGTATAGCTAATTAATACTTTTCTCATAAAAGAATTTACAATCAATTCCCAACTACATCACACTACAAGACGATTGACAGGACGACAGCGCAGGAGCTGAGATCAAGCACATCTCTCCTGCAGCCCAGAAAAAAGACAGTGAGCAATATAAACTAGCATATATCTAACGAAGATAAAGTTTTATTTCAATAGGGATCTTTCAGCCACAAAACCCTTCCAAAGACATCTCTTTAGACGACATGAGGCCGAAATTTGGTAAAAATTAAGAAGCATTTATGAAACATAGGCAAACTTAGTTTCACACATTAACTTGATGGAAAAACTGTTTTTGCAAGAAAATTGTTGATTAAACTAGAAGCAGAATATAAGAAGCATCAATTAAATGCCTCAAAAAACCTAAGCATCCTGTTTCTTGTATCAGGGTTGCTTAATCTGGGTTGTTGTTGTTACTGGAAGTTTTAAGAATTTAAGAAACATTGAAGAAACGTGCAACGCTGGATCGGAGGAAGTATTGAGAAACATCCTGGCTGAAAGCAGAATGTCTGTTTCTTATAAAATTACCGTTCATTAGAACTTAAGCAAGTGAATAAATATTGTGGAACGTCATTACCTTGCTCAGAATCCCACGCCACGCCAATTGGACGCTCCTATCACATTATCCGCCTCTGGATATATATTTCGGTTGACCTTTAGGTCACTATCCGACGTTTTCATGAGTGTCGGACGAATAAAGCTTTTAGTATGTGAAAAGAATGTTGCCGCTATTTGGTGCTGTGGTAAAGTTCTGTAGTACCAACAGACTATTTCTGTAGTCATGGATCTTGTGTATGCTAACGTGACGGGTAGGTAAAAATAGCGTATGCGACTAATATTCGAGGAGACAAACAAGGCACAACTTTATACTCTAGCCACAGATCTTCTATCAAAAATCAACTTCTTTACTTGACTCGTTTCTCTACACTACTCATGTCTAAAACAAACTTCTAATTAATAAAAGGTAATATCTCTACCGGAGTGATGGCCCAGTGATACAGCGTCTTCCTCACAACCGGTAGATCGTGGGTTCGAGCTCCGGCCGAGTCATACCAAAGACATTAAAAATGGTACTTACTGCCTTCTCTCGCGGAGCTACCAGTGGACCAGCCTCCGCTGTATCTTTCCCTGCAATCGCAGACGCGTGGCCTAGGGCTATAGAAACAGAAATAGGCGCCGCCCTATGCGGCTTTGAGTGCGAGAAAGGACTTTGACTTTTTTGAATATCTCTTCCGCAAATGCAGACGAGGGTTGGATGAGCATTGCTTATTCCGTAGCTTCGAATGCAGTTTTTATCACAAATAACGAAAGTCTCTCACTAATTGTGTTGCATTGTTGTATACAGTCAAGTATTCAAGAAGGCCATAGAGTACCGAAGTGATGACGTCACAAAAGCATATTTTTAGACTTCATGTATTTTCACCATTTGGAGTAAAAGAGAATCGTAAAATAGGCGTGCGTTGAAAGTTTTAGGTGAATATTGTCTAAATTCGATAAATTATGGCCATTTGATGACAGAAGCCTTGCCATACAAGCCATTGTATTTTCGACCTGGTTCAGGCTCAAAGTACAGTGCTTCGATAGGAACTAAGTCAGCATTAAATTCCCTGTATCTTGATAAATAATTGTCAGATCAAGCTGAAAATTGTCAAGTATGGCTATTTTAAAGTGCTTTTTCAGAATCCAGAGCCAAAATTAAAGTGTTCTAAAGTAGACTTTTTGTGACGTCACATTTTGGTACTCTATTGCAAACTGCATTTGATATTCTAACAATAATTGTTTTCCTTCCATGTAGTCATGAAATCTCTGAACCAGAAAGACAAGAGGAAAGACCGAATTTGATTTTTGTTAAATTTCTGGAAAATGCGCCACTAGAATTTTTCATATAGTTGGAATGCGTGTTACTTTAGTTTGAAAATGCGATACATTTCTTAAAATGTTTGCTTACATATTCCCCAAAGCTTTCTGTTTTGAGTTTGTAGTGAAGCAGAATTTAGCTGTACGTGTGCTAATAGTTCTTAAATACGTTCTTAAATCTTCTTTTTTAACTTTAATTCTTACTGTTCACAGTTCACGTGTATGTATTCATGTTGTTTCATACTAATTTGATTTAAGTACATTGCTGAATATCCTTTGTAGAGCGGAGATGCCTCATTTTCAAATAGCTCTGCAGAAACACAGAGGTTAGAAAGTGCTCTTAAGGTTAGCAAGCTTTCATAGTTATCTTCAATGCTTTGCCAATATTTCACCTAATTTGGAGCTGGAGCATTGCGATATTGGATCATTGTTGTAGGCCGATGGTTTGACGCCTCACCAGAGCCTTGAATTGAAGGCGGCAACTGGTGATTTATCGCCGGCCACTGCTTCCTAAACTGCAGTCTACTTTGACTTAAAATAGCATAAAAAGTACAATACTTGCCAAAGTCCCTGGGACACTTTCAAAAAATTATGAAAAACTATAGCCTTCTCAGCATTTCAATCACTACGCCTTCTACGCACTCCCTTCCCCCTAAAACAATGTTGGTCTGTTCCTGAGACATTTGGCGTTATTGTGCACGAAAAATTTTTCCGTTACCGCATGTACTTCTCTCAAAAACTAACACAGTTTAGGGGGAGGACGGAGACGAATGTGCCGTCCAGATTGAAAGTTTGCAAAGTGTCCCAGGACTGTTGGCGAGTATTGTAGATAATGAGTTGCCCTCTATGGGACGTAGCCGCCTACTGTTCGTGACCAGTCCTTTTCTCTAAACATTATTGAAAGTTCTACTCACAGGAAATGAGTGTACTTGTTGTTGAGGATTACCCCTAGCGTTGGGGAATACCCCATAGCACTGCGCCCCATGCATATCATAGCCATGCACTGTATTAAGTGCTGTTATTAGAATGTTCTGGAACATTTTACCATGCCACTTATCGTACCACTTATCATGCCACATTTGTACCATGCCATCATCGTACCAATTATCATCACATGATTTTAGCATTTTTTGATATAAAGGAGTATACCACGTGTAGGTAGTAGTAGTTGAGTTGGGCGATTGATAGATTACAGATTATCAAATTGAGGTATTGAAGATGGAAGCCTCTTTCTTATTTGAGTAGTTTGTAACTTAAACAATATAAAGAACTGGCAGGGAACGGATATTTCCCTACACTTGTATACTTGCTTGAAAGTCTCTATGTAATATTCAAGCTTTGTATTACAGCGTTTGTGCTACTCCTTAATCTCCTTAAAAAGACCTAAAATTTACTTTATGTTTTTAAAGGTGCTTAAAACTTTTTAATTTTGTGAGTTTTAGAAAAAAACTCCTTATTTCTTATTAATTCTTGAAGGGAGACGATTTTCAGTAGCAGATTTATTTAGCAAATCATTTCCTTTGTTTCAAGAAAACACACAAAATTTTCTCCTTAAAAATTGCTGTTTAGTCCTTAAAAGCTCCTTCACAAGTCTTTAAATTTTATCTACACACCAGAGGACGAATCTTGTCTTATCTCCCTCCTTACTTAGCCTTGCTCTTTCTTCTGGTGCGCACTTCTTTTGAAGTGTTTCATCATTTTTCTTTTGTCTCTTTTAGAATGCTGAAGAACAAGCCCAAAAATATGCTGGCCTGCTAAGTCAAAAAATGTCGGAGAACACGAAGTTACAAAAGATGCTCACCCAAGCTTCAAAGGTGCAAACATGATTTCACTTAACTTTACGCTTTAGGCAAGTCTCATTTGAAATGTGATTTAAGTTCTTGTTTGTGAAAACTATGCCATGTTAGCACATAGTTTAGTTTTTTCCACTTTTAAAAAATGTTTTTCCTTCTATGTATTATATAGTCTAATTGATATTGCATTTATTTGCCTGCAGGAGAACATCAAGTTAGAGCGACTCCATTCAATTCTGCAACATAAAGTTGCAACTAGTGGTGTTTCGATCTGAATTTAGCAACTATGGTGTAAATACTGTTGATGGTAGAAGGCTTACTGTAGCCTTTAATGAAGATATTCCATTAACTTACAAAGCATACTGTGTGGCATAGGACCTTGCTTGCAATGAGACTTCCAGGCTCTCGGTTCCTTTTTGCCTCCCCTCAGTGGCGCAACGGAGACATTCAGGGCTCTTAGGAATCAAGTATGATGGGCCCCTTGACAAGCAAATAAGCAAAAATGGATGAATGAATCCAGTGTTGTGAACTCAAATTCGTAAGGGTTATGGGATGACCTTAGGTAGCCTTAAGCGCTGTATGCCCATAAAGTACAAAATAAAAAGATTTTTTGTGGGGCTCCTTCGGGGCCCCTTTTGGTTGGTGACCCTTAGTTTTTGAACTAAGACGCCCTAAGCTACGTTACGCCACTGCGTCCCATTCTCCTTCCTTTTTTGCATAGCTCTGGGGACGCACAGAAATTTACGTCTATATGTATGCGTTTATATGTAAACAAATACTATTGTTTTAAGTACAGAAAAGTTTATTGGTTTTAAGTACATTTTTATCCCCTTCCAGCACAATGTTATATTCGCGTCCACCTTTTGCACAAATTATATCATTTCTAATTGTAAATAATTTAGAGTAATTGGAAGCATCATACGATATGTGGTCTCATTTTATTTCACTTTAATTTGAACACTTAGTAATGCACACATTATCTTTTTTAGTTGCTTTTAAAAATTTCTGTCATTATCAGAACAAGCGTACTCGCTTACATTTTTGCCAGCCCCATAATCTTTAGCTCTGGAGGCCAGTCTTTTCTTCGTTTCTTTCGTTATACTGCTATTTTCTATCGAACTTGGCCTAACTCAGGTTTTAGCTGAAGGATCATGTCATCAGTAGATTGTTTTTCCTCCTTAATTACCCGAAGTACAACCTTAATGTAGCACTCGGTAATTTATTTTTTAATGTCTCTTTTTCATGAGATTTATGTTTGTCAGAAGAGAATAGCTGTCATGTTTTCATATCAGCTTGAGATACAGTATATCTTCGTATCAAGATTGTATGTTATTTCGTTTATGATATAGGACAATTCCTAACCTGTCTTGTTTATCCTGATGCTTCAGTTCTCAACAGGCTTCGAATTGTAATCTGAGATGATAGGCCTATCCTATTGAAATCATCCTACCTTAAAAGTTCTCAATCGAACTAGTAGATACCTTACACCGTTGACGAATACTATGTTTACAAATAAAATTAGGATGAAATACAGGAATTACAGAGAGTTCAATGACAAAATTCACTGAGGAAATTGTTCTATCTCTTGGAAATGCAAAAGCAAACAAAATCTGTAGGAATAAGTCAGGTAAATTTTACTCATAGTAAATATTCGCTCAAAGTGTAGATGGATTTTGGTTATGAACAGCATTTGAGTAACCGATATATCTATCCTAGCTGGTGTATGGCACTGAACACTTTGTCTTTGATGTGGTCATTCGCTTATCGTTCCAGTTACTGGACAAAGGACAGTGGGATTATACAAATGCCAGAATATGCTACAGCATTTAAAATGTCTACATTGGGTATTGAATTTCGTGCTCACTGAGCAAAATATGTGAAATATGTATGCATTTGTGGTCAACATAAATTTTGCTTTTGAATGAACTTTTCTAAGGTGGGAGCCAAGCCTCCCATCCAGAACAAAAGGGCAGTCTGCCTCGGAGTGGTCAACCTGCAGTTCGGTTGTAAACAAGTATAATTGATGCTTAGCGCTCCAGGTAAAAATTTCGAAACCTGTTAATTACCAAATGCTTCTCGATAGTGTAATTGCTTTTTAAAATGGTAGCTAGCTAAGTATTATCACTTAAATTATTTTTAAAGTTTAGAGAGGTGAAGCATTGAAGGAGAGATATCACTGTTTCAACTGCTTCGAGTTAGGCCTCATGGGTCAAACTGCTTGGCAGCAAATGGACTCGAATTCTCTTTGTTGACGGATTCAAAACAGAGAAAAATCGCGAGTCTTAGATGGAGGAATCAATTGCACCTGGAACTATGGAGGTACAGAAATAGTTTTTCATTGCAGTCTTATTTTTGCATTGATTACCCAAAGCGTTAACTGTTGGGCTTTTGAGAGCTTTGAAATTCTGACACTACAGGTAGAATCTATAGATCTCAATGGATTACAACTTAAAATGAAATGAGCTGTAGAATGAAAATTATTTGGTCTTTAAAATGAGTAGAAAGCTAGTACTTATAGTTTTTTACTACTTTAGTGTTGTCTCATTCACAGTTCTATTGAAACGTACTAACCATTAACTTAGGAACAAGTTCCTGCCCTGTGCCATATTGAAGCAGATCTATGTCTCTTTAAATCAAATCAGAATCAAGTAGTTACCACATGCTTTTTGAATTCCATGGTGTTTGTGCTATTTCCATGGTACTAAGTATGGTATTAACCGGGTGCCAAGGTTCATTACATGTAAACCTCATGCTGGAGGTACGCCAGTAGCTCCCCAGGTGTACGCCAATGTTGGCAGTTGGTGTACACCTGAGAGACAAAGATCAAAAGAATTGTGCATTGAGATTTGCATTTTATAACCCCAGTATTCCAAAGAGTATAGTTTTGGCTATATCCACGCCACCACACCAACAAGAAAGCTCACTCCACTCTGGATATCTTCAGGCCAATATAATGCACCTTGGACCAGGTGGAGGTACTCACAAGAAGGATGTATAGCTAGAATTTTAAAGTACTTTACAACTGCCTTTAAAAATAAAAAGCAAATCACAGTAAATTATACAATTTTGATGATGATTGTTTCATGTTCTCACTTTGTTTATCTATTCTTGTTTAAGTTTATATGTGTATTCTCCTGCATTTATTCCAACTTTCTAAGTTACTACTTTTTAGAGTTTCATGTGTGATATTGAGTTTCTTTTAAGGCTTATTCAGTCAGATGAACACTCCTTGACTCTCTTCTTCAGACTTCTTCTTGATATATGAAAATATGTGTGAGTGGCTCGTCAAAATTTGCGTGGTTTCCATATATTCCAGTTCCCACCATTTATTCAAACCCCCTACTTATTGGTTTTAGAAAATTTTCAAGTCCTCATTTATTCCCATCCCCCAATTATTTGGTACTCAAAGGTAGCATATATTAGAGGGTTTTGGTTGATACAGGAATGCACAGAAAAGAATGAAATATGTCATCCTAATCATTTTTATCTTTTTGTACAAGATTAGGAATTGGAGTTGTGACTAGTTTAAAAAATCTTTTTCATTCTCTTTTCAGAATTTAACAGAAATGTTTAGATGCTTCATATGCATGGAACGAGTCAGAGATGCACGGCTTTGCCCACATTGCTCCAAGCTCTGCTGCTTCATATGTATACGAGTATGTTGTATTGTTTTATCACTTATGGAGAGTAGTATAATTAGCTATTTTTCCCACTTTTGCTATTTGTAGTGCTGTATTCCTCATATCATGTGTTGTTAGATGCATAGTTTAATCTTTTTGTGTTAAATCTATTCTAACTTCACCTGTCATGCTGTTGGATTGTAGAGGTGGCTTACAGAACAGAGACCACAGTGCCCTCATTGCAGGTAAGAGACAATCTACAAAATTTGCCTTATCTTTTAACAGGAGTGTATGGCAGCTATGTAGGCTCTAGCCATAGCTGATTTTGTTTCACACCTATTCTGCTTTTGAAGGAGAAATTATGCAAGACATGACCAATTGCTATTGTGTTTGTGCTTTGTATAATAATGTATAATGTTTGTACCCATATTCTAAGACAGAAGTGGCCAAATTGCAGCTCCAGAGCAACACATTGCTCTTTGCTACATCTCATGCTGCCTGTGCATTCACACTGAAGTTTGTGCTTGTTGTATATGTTTATCTCACTTGTTATATTCTAATTGAACTCAATTGAACTAAACATATATAGCAAACAAGCTTCAGTGTAAATTTAAGAGTCACATGAAATGTAGCAAAGAGCCATATACATTTTCATGTTGGAGTAAATGATGGGTTTTACTTTCTTGTATTTCCATGTGCTTGATTGTGTCAATGCAAACTGCTATATAGTACTTTGTATTGACACAGTAAAACTATGGCTCTTTGTCTGTCAGTGAGTAACCACCACTATTCTAGCAGAGTAGATATTACTATATCATTTTGTATAGCCATCAGCTAGAAACAGACTGTGCAACTTTAAATCTGATATTTGGAATTTCAAGCATAAAGCAATTATTTCTTATTTATTATCCATTGTGTCATTGTTGGATAATTATTAGTTAATTACTTTTACAGGGCCTCTTTACACCCCCATGAATTAGTGCATTGTAGATGGGTGGAAGATGTTACACAGGTTTGTATGCTTTTTTCTCTGGCAAGAGTATAAGCAGGAAGATTTTTATCTTGCATTTTATAAAATTTTAAGTTTATAGTTTGGGAATGCTGTATCATTGATAATATCTGTAATTCATTTTTTATTTGTCTGATATACTTTATGTATTGATAAAGTTGAAGATGGAGTTTACATAAAATCCTTTTATTTCTCTTTTGCAATGAATCTATGATTTAATGAATGTGTTTAAAAAGTTTATTTGATTGTTTTCATATACAAAGGCTGTGACTGAATTTTCAGTTAACTTCATCAGCATGGCAGTGTTATTGATTTGTCTACTTCAAAATAATGCTGTCAAACTTGTGCTAACATAAAAATAGTCTCATTTTTTGTGAAGTAGATCATAATAATGTTGAGAAGCCAGATGTAAATTTGGTCTGATGATGGATCAATGGTGGCTTTTTAGTACTCTTTCTAAATCTTGTTTGTACTCTTTTTGTATTAACATGCTCTTGTCTATTCAGCAACTGGATCATTTACAAGTGCATGCAGCAACAGCAACTGCTCAAAGTCCTGTCAAGGTCAAAGCAGAAGTCATTAAGGATGGGTTTGTTACTTATGCAGTTAATCTTTCTTTAATAAAACAGAATGTATTCTTTTCTTTATTATCTTTGCTGAATGGTACATTCATTTACCTAGATTCTTATGCACTTTTTTGTTGTGCATAAAGATAATGCTAAGCAAGAAGATAACATAAGAAACCTATAAAGGTGGCAGTAAAGCAAGGAGGGCCAACATGAGCAAGAAGGCACTAACTACCATAGGCAAGCAAACCTATCTGAGAAATGGAGGGCTCCCAATTCACTGCTTTGAGAATATCAGGGGCTGCTTTTCACAAAATAACATAAGTGATTGTCTTTTTCAACCCAATATTGCTTTTTTTATAGCTCATTTGATATAGGTTGTATCATATAAACATTTGGAAAGCAAGTTGTTGCATTTCAAAAAGGGCACTCTTGCTCCCACAGCTCCCCTAATGAAATGCAGGAGG
The DNA here is from genome assembly GCA_900291935.2 of Cassiopea xamachana. Taxonomy (NCBI): domain Eukaryota; kingdom Metazoa; phylum Cnidaria; class Scyphozoa; order Rhizostomeae; family Cassiopeidae; genus Cassiopea; species Cassiopea xamachana. The sequence goes on along the minus strand of OLMO02000262.1, from coordinate 5,111,235 downwards.
GGCACTTGATTACCCTGGCCTCCTTCTACAGTACCCCTGTTTGAAAGTAAAATACACAGTGTAGAGCAATTTCTACTGTCCAGAGTATTGCATATTTGAGGACTAGTGGCACCAGTTAGTCTTTGCTTGCTTGTTTCATTCCATCACCCTTCCTGAATTTGAAATAATGGATCAATTGATTAACTAAATGTTTTTGAAGACTTTTGATATCATTCTATTCCAATTGCAGGACATGTGAATACCACAATGAGAAACTCAGTGTATATTGCGATACCTGTACAAAATGTATCTGCCATATGTGTGCTTTGTGGGGTGGAACTGTAAGTATATCATTAATAAATTTATTCAGTAAATGCTATTATGAGTTTCCAGTCTTTATTTAATGCCTGTCTCCTATAAGTGCCCCCCTGAAGTTGCAGAGATTCAGCTTTATCAATGAAGTTCATGTTTCACATTCCAGTTTGGTCTAGTAGCTGTTGGGGTAATAGAGTGGACTGAATGTAGCTGACTCAATCACTTCTTGTAAGCAGTTTGTAGGCAATCAGATAATCCCAAGATCAGTCCCAGGTCTTGTGAAGGGGGAGGGCTGGGTAAGGATGAAGATGAAGAATGGAAACTTTATATTGTTAGTAAAATAGCTAAAGCTACGAACAATCACAAACCTTGCTAGATAAAAGTTGTTTGTAATGGCTAGAAAGTAATTTTTACAATGTTATAAATTCAGGATTTTGCCTTTCTGTGTTAACTATGTAGAAGATATAGTATGGCGATTCAGCAGCATTACTGGTTATCTTTTTAAGATGATGTAATGATGTTTGGTTGTTTTTGTCAAAATACGACATCTTTCAATTTATTTTGTCATGTTGGCATTGTAATTTTCGATATTATGAATTTTAATAGCATTCAAAGCATGATTTTAAGCCGTTGGATGAAGTGTACGAACATCATGTCTCCTCAATAACTGAAGAGGTAAGACTCATCATTGACCTTTCTTCTTCTTGATGAAATTCGCTAAGCTGTGCATATTATGATACTTTCAGTTTTCATGGATTTAGTTGCCTTCCAGATTTGCCTTGTTTTCAATGATCCTTGTGTTTTCCCATAATTTTTGATAGAATCCAATATTTGCATTTAGGAATATCTATATTCTTATGTAGAAGCTTTAAATTCTATTTTTCTAGCCTCCAGAAATCCATTGTTCCAAATTGCTTTTGTAAACAGTGTAGTTATTACCTATATTGTAGCAACTGCTAACAAATCCGTGAACCTCAATGCCATAAAAGAGTGCTACATATACTCTCAATTAGTAAGATATTTTGATCGTTACAAACCTTTGGTTATTGTAAGACTTTATGCCAAGTACACTGCATGTTCAATAAGCAACTTCTGATTTAACTACTCTACTATAGGAACATCAAATCACGTTCTTATAGACATCACGGACTGATTTTTCATATCATTAATAGGTTGGTGCACTCAGAAGGCGCCTTATGGAGCTAATTAGCCTTGTTCAGGAAGTGGTAGGTCTAGCTAGAGATCTTTAAGCTCTATTGCAGTCTTTTGAAAAATGGATTTTTGTTTATATGCTCTTTAGTTTAAGTCATATTTTAGCCAATAGTATCGATATTTCAGGTAAAGCTGCCTGTATACTTGCTACATTCACTATTGTTCATTTCAAGCACTTGGTATTGCTGCCAAAAATGGTGTTATTCATCGCCAATTATTAAGCTAAATGCCCTGTACTATCTAAGAGACATAGATACTAATGTTTGAATTTATATGTAGTGAAAAGCTCCTGATCCTTAGAGAAGTTCTGCTATAGAGTGTTTCCATTGGAATGAGTACACAGTTTTTTTAATAAGAGCACCTAGCATTTTGCTGAGCCTCAATGTTATTAATGTTATTCTTAAGCTATCCTTAAGTTTGAAAGGTGTAACTTTGTCTGCAAAACAAAGGAATTTCTTTAAATCTTTGACTATGTCTTACTTCATCATAAAGCAATGCAAAGGAGGAAAAGAATACTACGTATCTTACCGATAGTGAACGCATAACAATTTTTTAATCTTGAACCGTGAATTTTGCATTATTCATTAGTTATTGTAAAATCTCAACAATTATGAGCTTTAATATTCTTATAAACGTTATTCTTGTGAAACAGTGTGCAATTTTTTAGGTTTCTAGATCAATCAGCTTTAGCTCAAGGCTTCGTTCGCCTCTCCAGTAAAGAGGAGCCATTAAAACTTACATTTTGCTGAATTACGAACTCTTTGAATCGGAATTAGAGATTTTATGCGTTATGTGCAAAAATTTTGGTACTAGAAAGTTGTTAGTGAGCATTGTGAATCTTTAATATTGTTGCTTAAAGGTATTCTAGGAGGCAAAATAAACTTGTGATAGGTTGATTTCCTATCACGGGAGAAAATTCTAGTTTTGCATGGATAATAGGTAGTTCCTATTAAAGCTTGTTTGCACATATTAGGACCCCAACGGTCATTTTGCATTGTAATTGTGTGACATGTGATGAGAATTTTAATTGTTTTCTATGGTAGCTCTCCACTGTTTACTGTAGTAATGCAGTTCATTTTGTTAATAGGAAAAGAACGTTGATAGTGTCAGGACTGCGAAGGAAGAGGTAACTCAATCTTTGAATCTTCATACAAGTTTTGTTCTTGAGAGCGTTAACTAGCATCAATACCAAATCCTTTTTCTTATGGATGTACAGTCTCATATAAAATTATCGTATAAACTTATACAGAAACTCGGTTTCATGTGCGACTGTGGTTAGATTGATAAGTGCTGTCGTGACCTAACGTTGATATAGATGACTTAGTCTCATGAGAAATGGGCTCTAATCCTACTACAAAGTATCACAAGTAACCGCAGGAAGAGCATCCAGTCTAATTTGCTGGAGCACTAAATCAAGTCTTCGCATAGCCATGTAAAGATTTTGGAAGGGCATTGACTCATTTGTGTAAAGTGCGCCTACCTGGTTCACGTTATTAGTATTTGGATTAAGTGTAAAGTACTCGAGTGAGATGTTGCTGCAAGCCTATGGAATAACGTTCAGCATCATGCAAAGGTCGGCTTCCACCTAAACGAAAATACCAATTCAGCCGAGGCGGTTCGAGTTCGTGCGTGCGTAGTAGGTGCAGATGTGGATTCCCCTCGGCTACCCTCGGCTAATTGAGAAGTTCGAATGGTTTGAATTGTTCCATCGGCCGATATCCCCTTGCACTAACTCGGGCCGCCTCGGCCGAATCAGTGCATTCATATACGTTGAAACCGACCTTAAATGACAGCAATGCGTCATTCCAGACAATTACCCAATGACAGTTGAAGAGTTTATTTGCCTCGAAACTTTGATGTCAGTTGCGTTTGTTATGACTAATTGCATCTTTCTGATTGCAGAGAGTCCGGGAAATACGCAGTGCCGTGGAGCTAATGATCGCACGGCTAGATACTCAGCTAAAGAACAAGCTACTTACTTTAATGGGTATGTATTTCACAAAAGAATATTTACATGGGAAGAGCTATCGTGAAAAGGCATTGTCACTCCAGTACCCTGGTTTCAAGACAGCTGAAGTGCTCAGTTTCTTCTTTACAGCAATGTCATGCAAGCTTCTAGTGTTTAATTAATTATGAATCATCTTGTCCTTCCCATTTCGTCCCCGAAAGGGGCCTAGGACTGACCCTGGAGTCAGTTTTTGCCTGTCATTTGTTTAAAAGAGGTGATAGAGTCGGCTACCTCAATCCACTCTGTAACCCCAACAGTTACTAGGCAGAGCTGTAGCTTGAGCCATTGAGTCTGCTTTTCACTGAAGGGCTCTGATTGGACAGTTTGCCACAGGTCATCAACATCTGCCCTAGTTCTGAATCTCTGCGATATAAACCACTATCAACTTAAGGGCAGCTGTTTCTCTGTGCCCGCCTGCCACCACGTAGAGGTCTCCAACCATGGGCTAGCATAGATCATCATCATCAGCATCATTATCATCATCATCAATCATCAATCATCATCATCATCATTATCATCATCATCATCATCATCATCATCATCATCAATCATCATCATCATCATCATCAATCATCAATCATCATCATCATCATCATCAATCATCAATCATCATCATCATCATCAATCATCATCATCATCATCATCATCATCATCATCATCATCATCATCATCATCATCATCAATTTATTTATAGTTCGCTCTTTACTATTTAGCTACAAAAGATAATTAAGGCCAACTAATGCTAAAACTAAATAGAAGAAGAACTAAGAAAGATATAATTACAAACAAGTGTTAAATACGAAGTAATCTAAAAGACCTGAATCCTTAATAAACCTTAACACAATCTGCAGTTGCAGCAACTTCCATCCCACTGCTTTATTCTCCTTTTAAATTCTTGCAAAGTCTCACTGTCTTTCAGACTATTTGGCAGTGTATTGGGCAGTGTATGGATGGATAGTGTAACAATGTTAAATTTATATTTCATTGTTCTTCGACATTTAATTGTTTCCCAATGTAATTTAACGTGTAATTTGATCTCTAAAGGCCAAAAGAATGCCCTTACCCAAGAAACGGAATTATTGGAGTCCTTACTTCAGGAAGTCGAGCATCAGGTAATTTCAATGCTCATTTAAAGGATTACTAATGCTTTTGTTGGTATTATGTTTTAGTTACTGAATGTAATTAGTTACAGTAAAATTCTTTCCACACTCGAATTTTTCATATTTGAGTCTAGCCTGCCCACATGATACTGCTTCTGTTGGCTTGTTTGAAATGCACTGATTGCTGTGTTACAAAGACTTTATATTTCGAGTATTCAAAATAGGCTTATAACTATGTATTGGTAGCACTATGATCAGTCTTAATCAGCAATGCCATGCGCATGATATAGCTAATTAAGACTGAGGATAGAGCTAGATTGTAGTATCACGATTTGCACTGGCAGCATTGTTACAAAGACTCTATATATCGAGTGTTCAAAGTAGGATTATAAATGTGTAGTGGTAGCAAGCTATTGCTGATTAGGATTGAGCTTAGAGCTAGATTATGGTCTCACAATTGGCATACCTTTTACTAGTTCGGTACAATTTAGTTTGGCAAAATATCCTGCCATTCATATGGAAGAATTTAGGATATTTTGAGAGTCGCTATGCTCATGTTCTTTTGAGGCTATCTCGTTATGTTGTTTCACTTTTTTGTAGCTTCATGTTTGTAACAAAAGTGAATTGATCAGCAAAAGCAGTGAATTGCTACAAATGTTTGAGCAGGTAAATCGTCATGTTAGTAAAATATTCTTCGTAGCCATCCCGTGTGAAAAGTATTCTGTGATTTTGCCTTCCTGAATTTATGATCAGACCTCGATAAATCCTGGGAACCTGGTTCCTAGGCACAGTTTGTGGCCACCAGGCATCATCATCAGGCACATTTTGAAATGCATTTTGATATAAGTCTAAGTACTAAAAAGATTTTGAATCTGAAATCACTTATCTTTTATTTGGTGCTGGGTACGAATTTTGGTGTTGGAATTCATTAATTTGATAAAATGTAACCATTTTGCTTTAACAATGCAGTAACACTAGTCTGCAGCTATACTGCCGTAAGCCCCTGAAGGTTCTATGATTTCACGAGGGATTCCTTGAAAATTAGTCAATGGTTATCTTAAAAGTATACATCATATTTTTGAAAGCTCTTTTAATATTTGTCAGGCACATTTCTCCACAACCTAGCGTTCCCAGGCACATATATATTTTATCTAGGCCCGTTTATGATATTGATAACTAAGTGGCCATCTTGTAAAGCCCATAAATTTATGAAGATCTATGCTGCACAGGTACACAGAAAGCCAATGGCATCGTTTGTAACCGCTTCTATCCCGGCAGATTTTACGAGGTAGCGTTTCTCTATGAATTTAATAATTTACCGTTTCGACATTGTCTCTATTATTGTCTATTATAAAATATTTCTTACTATGTTGTTTATGCTAGCAATGTAGAAAGAGCTATTACATAATGGATATTTCACATTTTATATTATAAACTTATATAATTTTATATTCTACTATATTGTAATTATATTATATTATATTATGTTAAATTATGTTATATTACATTATATTTTATGTGTTATATGACATTGCACTATGCTATATTATGTTTTGTTTNTTGCTAAATATGTTTTATTAATATTATATTTCTTTGTCAACATAGTATTCAATCGGCTTTCTTGTTTTATTTGTGTAATTTTTTCGTTACAATCACTATATAGGGACTTTACAATGGTTTTCATTTATGTGCAGACCTTTAAATGAGTAAATCAGACGCGCTCTGCTAATCGCACATGTAGGGCCGTTCGCGCGCGCTGTTTTTTCCAATGCAAGTTTTGTCAATTAACGCAGGGTTTTGATAAAAGCTGTAAATTGTATAAAGAAAGACTTAATTATGAGCTTCCCATTATACTTGAATGTATAGTCTGTCAATTTCATCGCTTGCTAGCAATGAAATTGATAGATTCGTGTGCCCAACAAATCGAGCGCGTGGGACGTGTTGGGTGTGTGTCTACGTGCTCACAAGCGATCGCATGCGTCTCATTGAGTCTTCAGGCAATGATTGATTAAGAATATTGTAGTATGGTATGCAACTGTTTACTTCTCTTTTATTTCAATTAAATGCATCTATAGACCACTATCAGTTGTGGGCACATAAAACCTTTGCCTTAGCTGGTGATATATTCTATCATTGAAAATGTATAGCCATGAGGTTTGACGAATTCAGTAACCTTTGTTGACTATCTAAAGTTTTGGTAGCTTTGCTGATTTTTAGCACTTTATTGTATAGGTGGAAAGGAGCTGATTCTTTGCCAAATTGTTCCTTAAAATTATGGTTCTTTTTCTTCTTCCAGTGAAATTGTTCCAGCTTATGATTCTTCGACATTTTGCATATCAAATTTCAGGTATGTGATCCCATTTAAATAGCCTCCTTTATCATAGACAGCTTTCACACGAGGTGCATAGAATCGAATGAACAAATAGACTCTTCACAGCGAGTCTTCCAAAGTTTATCCTTTTGTAATTTACTTTCAGGCAAAATAACTGGTGCTTTAGATTATTAATTTTTGTCACTATGAACTTTATCTGTGTCCATGATTTCTTTGATTTTTAAAGTCTTTATCTGTTATAGAAATATTTAATTCTTTAAATTGAATATTGCCTGCAAGAACAGGATGTAAAATATAATCATTTATAACGTTTCTGAAGGCCAGTTTCTTTTCCACTTTATTATTGCCAGTCTAGCCTTCAATATCCTATCTATTAATGTGCTCAAGCATGCGGAGGTCTACCTCTTGCTTTCTAGTCTTTTCCCTTCAATCTACCATCCTCTAGAGATGTTTCATCTATTGTTGCACTTTTGATTCTTGCTTTGTCTTGTCTTTCAGCTTGCCCTTTTCATTTTGGGACAAGTTAGAGTACAAGATTATGCAAGAGCTGATTGAAATTAGTTATTTAAACTTTGATACTACTTTTGATAAAGCATTGATAACTATTACAATATGACGTTTATTCTATTGTCTTCCTAGTACCTTACGGCATAAAGGAGACCCTGTCTATAGTGATCCGTTAAATATCAATGGATTGAGTTGGAGACTGAAAGTCTACCCCGTGAGTATTATAGTTTTACCCATGTTTCTTTAACTGAAATGAAATTTGAATTCTAGTCAGGGAATTATTTGGCATCCTAAAGCCCAATTCTACTTCGTTCAGAATTTGAATTTTGACTGCAGCGCAATTATTTTGCATGCCCAGGACCTTCAGAGGAAAATTGGAGGCAGTGGCTTTTGGCTCCGTATCCTGAAATCTGAACAACTTACGGATGGGCCTATCTAAAGACGCATCTCTACTTTGCTCAGGTTTCTTTGATTTCCTACAAAGAAAATATGCACATTCTTGTTAGACACAAAGATTTCCGTTGTATTTATTATCGATTCTAGATGTAGACCTGAATAACACTCTTTCTTGGTATAGTTTTTCGCAATAATTGGTACTCTGAGTGATTCTCAATAGCCCATTTGGTGCCACAAAGATAATCAAATATTTGTTTTAAGTGAGAGATATCCTCTTAATTTTGTCGTGATTTATGCAAAAATTTCGAGTAGAGTGACTAGGTTTAGTAACTCATAGATGATGAATTTCATATAATTCATGCTATGTTGTCATCATAGCCTTTTTTGAAGTCTTCCGAAGCCAACAAACAATATGTGAAAAAGTATTTGGACATTTGGTATAGCTTTTCACTCACCTGCGAAGCCTATTGGTTTTAATAGGCCGCTTGTATAATTCTCAGCATTTCTTCTTGTTTGCGTTCCGTGGCCAGACGTTTGAGCAAAAATCAAAAAAGTACACATGATAATAGCCCAATTAACTATTGATAATTCATTATTTGACTTATTCCAATGTTTTCTTCAAGTTTCGAACCAGTATGTTCAATTTGAAAACAATGACTCCTAAGAAATCAACTGTGCTTCAGTGCGGCATTCATTTGATCGCACAAGGGTATGCTGCAGTATCTGCAATACTGTACTTGTCTCGTACATGATATCAGAAAACTACACATCGTAGCTTCAAGACCAATTTTCGCGCTACATTTTGATATGAGAGCTTTTATCTTAACGCAAAGAAAATTACCATTATTTTCAGTCTGAAGTTTAGAGAAATTTTCTCCTCCCGTATGAGATATGGCAATAAATGGCTATCGCAGAGAGATGCAATTCATAACAGATCAGTTTTTCATAGTTTTCATAGCCTTTCAACATTTAGCCTGTATCAAAACCATGTTTGTAGTTTTACAATAAGAAAGAAATTAATGTCTAGAAGCTCATCATAGCTAACAGGTATCGTCAAGGCTTCGTCCTGCCACTTTGTTGATAACAATAAATCCACCGCTGCGCAATTTTACCCACGGAGCCGCAAGTTAGCAAATGCCCTTTCCCATACACGCACTTTTTCGTATGTTTCAAGCCATAAATTTTTCTCTTTGACAGGATGGAAATGGAGTGGTCCGTGGTAATTATTTATCAGTGTTCTTGGAATTAACTGCTGGGCTTCCAGAAACTTCAAAGTAAGTCCCTGTCTTTTTGGTTCTTCACATTGAGA
>OLMO02000262.1:5073151-5091567 GCA_900291935.2 Cassiopea xamachana | reverse complement strand
GTCAAACACGTCACCATGGAATACTCCATAGCTGCATTATGTTATTTGAACAACTTAGTCATACTTTTTTTTGGTAGTCCTTGCATAATATGATGTGATTTTAAAGAGCCACCATGCAAAGTCATTTTTAATTGTTTTACATAGAGAGCTTCCCTGTAAGAACAGCATCTAGGAGTTTTGCTTCATGGCCAAAGCTGGATGTGTTCTCAGAGGAACGAAGAAATAGCAGGTATCGTACATTGCTTTATTTTTGTACTAGTGAAGCTTCATAATGCTGCGTTCACACTGTAGATTTTCGTCTATAGATTCGTAAAGTCATCGACAAAACGTAGAATGTCGGGAAATGCAAACAAAGAAGCCTCTTTCGAAAAAAGTCGATGACTCACTTGTCGATGAAGTAAAACATGTTCTACTTCTCGTGGATTTTTGTCGATAGATCGATAGATCGATAGAATTTCATTTTCGTTGGTCTGTTTCCTTATTTTTAATATCTAGCTCTTGTTCCATGTTTAATTCATGAGGTTCAGCGCGCAAATAGTTTTCCAACACCTGTTTTTGTAGACAAGTGTCTACCCGACTTCTTTGTTTTTATCGATGACTTTTTGAATCTATAGACAAAAATCTATATTGTGAACATACCATAATACGTCCGTCGATGCTTAATTTTCACCCTCAGAATTTATGGTTGGATTGTTGTTCTCCTTCCAAGAGAGCCGAATAACTGCCTTTCATCGATAACATTTACCAATTCCTAGTATTTCCAGCATACTCTATGGTGTTTTGAATATTGTCAGAATAGAGCTTCCCCTTTGCATATTTCCAAACAATAAATCCTTGGATTTCACATAACTTTTTATTTCCTATAAACAGGGAAGTAGTCCGACCTGATAAAATCTCTAGAGCAAAGTCTGCAGCCTGCAGTTTGGAAAAGGAGTTTTTAGGTAATTGCCGTATACTTTTTTAAGGTGGATATAGGTTGTGATTATTAACTTTCCTATTTCCGATGATGATGTTGTCAAGAGTCATCAAGAAGTTAATGCTTCTTCCACTTCGTGATGAAAGAAAGCCCAGCCATTGCTTCTCTTCACGCAATAATCTTGAGTATAAAATTTTGAAATCTCACACATTATTGAGAGTATGTTCATTTTTGCATGCATACGAATAGATTCATGATAGAGATATGATATCACTTTTACTTGTAGTTTCTAGGAGAAAATGCGGTACAAGCAAATTTTCTAAGTAGTGGCTATCGTGGAGCTCTTTGACTTAATCGAAGGTTGATGCGTCTGAGTATTCAGTATTGAAGTGCTTTTAGGTAGCACATTTCTCTCTTTATATTCCAGGCCTTGAAAAATGGACGTCACAGCTGTTGTCTGATTTGCGGACCTCGAGTGTAAGCAGCACATCTCGTCAAGATAGCAGAGCAACTCAGATTAAATCTACAAGTGCTGCAACCGGAGGTGAGTGAAAATCCTCAGTCCTGGCAACATATGAAGCAGATTCGTAATATATCTTTGAATTCATACAGTTGGGAATATTTCTGGTAGCGCTGAAATACTTTTTATTTTTCAAATTGCTTAGTAGAGCATGTAATGATGGAATAAGATGCATTCAGTTATATACCCAATTGTTGATGGAGAGCAAAAGATCAGAGTCGTTGCATTTGCCGTATTTATTTATAGAATATAAGTCGCTTTTGGTGATTCGCAGTCCATGCCCGGAGACACGCGCAATCGCACGTGCGCGTGTCTACACATGTGAAAATCCCCCGCATGAGCGAAAACTCGCCCGTGCCAACATTACTATTAACCGTACAATCGCATATGCAAAATAGGAGCTATATTGTCGCAACCGCAACACAAGTGACTGTCAATTTTTGCTTTCATAACTCTGCTTTATCCTGTTTTATCCTAAATGAAATATTTGACATGCTTCAGCAATAAGAAGCGCTCTACTACAGATACACAAATCTTGGATCGCACGTGCAAATCCAAATAAGTAAGAGCAATCACTACTGAAAACGAGGGTGCACGTGCGAATTGACGCTGGTGCATCAATTTCTTCCGGGTATGGACTGTATTATCCGGGCTGTCAGTACAATGCAAAAGTACTAGTCTAGAGCCTGACTAAATTTAGTAGATCAAGTGTTTTGTGGCATGCAAATACCTGGGTGTAAGGCATCCAACTTTTCAAATGTATTTTTGAATTATTTCAAATGCAGTTTTGCATAAAAAAGTCGTCATGTAAAGCCACCATTTATTGTAACCCCTCAGCAAAACGTGCTACAACGATTGTAACAAGCATTTGATCTGCTAATTTGACATTGTGTTGCATGGAGAAGGCCTTTGCAAATATTTTACCTATTTTAGAGTTAGCTGCCATGTCCCTTATATTATCATGTATGAAAATCTGCCTAAGTTTCATTCAAAGAGATTGCGTAGAGAAGATTTTGGAGGTTGTGCTTCCAGTACCTTTGCTTCGCTACTAATTGGTTCCAAGCTTCGTTTGGCCTTTGATGACATTTGTGTTAAAACCTGCTGATTACAAAGATTTATATGGAATAGATGAACGATCTATATGGAATAGAAAAAACTTTGTGATACGCAAATAGGACGACTTGTTATATAATATTTGCAATAATAATTAATGGTATCCTATTTGAAATTTATGATGTTATCACCTTTTGCAACATAGGTACTTAGAGAGAATTAAAAAAGATTCTCTAGGAAGTAGGAGAAACGATTTTTGTTGGATCCGTCATTGAATTTCATAGCCCTAAAAGAATGAAAAAAACGTTGCGTTTCAGGTACTGAAGATTTAATTTCATTGTCAGCTGACGAATCAGAAGTCAAGAATTTATCTGGAGGTGAAGATAGTCCGAAATAAAATGTGAGAATTTGCTTGTATAGGTAGCTTTTATCACAATTTTGCTTAGATATTTAGGAGAGTATGCAAAAGAATATTGCTACCAAATGAAATCTATTTTCGTTATGATTACACCATTATTTTTATGTTTAGCAGACTTTTCATTGTGTTTCCGTTTTAGAAAACAAGATAAAGAACAGAATTACAATTAAAGCGTCGTTGTGGAACAGCTGATATTACCTGGTGTACAATTTCTCGGAAGGCCAAGATGCTGTTGACATTTTTCTTCAACTTACTATAATTTTATTTGGGATATTTCTCTCAATCTTTATTTGCATAATATTGTATTTGCGCAATGATGGATGTTTGGCTACTTTTCAGAGGACATAAGGTAATGCATTCCTAAATTGTGAATTCATTCATAAGATGCAAATTTCATTCTTGATAGTTTTGCAGGAAAGCTCAATCCCCCTACTTTTCTAATACTAATTTTACTGTACGAACCTCTTGGATATACTGTTGATAGCTAAATTTCCAATTAGTTGTGTTATTGTAAACTGGAATTATTCTTTGCAGAGTCCAATTCCTTCTTTCATTAAAAGTAATGACTTGCATGCTGAACTTCGCAGCACAAAGGTAACTGAGTCAGGGCATCTGGGGGAACTGCAACCCCACCTTGTTGCAAAGGTGGCACCAGGAATTTTCACCGACAGTGGGCTATGGCCTTCCCAGGCCGGGGCAGATCCAGCACAATTTTGACTGCCGCACATGGGTGTGGTGACAACAGGGCGTGGTCAAAAAGAGTGGAAAAGAAATGGAAGTGAGGTCATAGAAATCTAGAAATGGTACAGGGAGGGATAGATAAAAAGAACTGATCATCAATGTTGCCATCTTTCCCCCCTGCTAGCCACTACTGCTCTAGCTAATAGAATCTATCAAGATAATAATATCTACTTCGTACTTTTCAATTATCAAATTTTCGAATTTTTCTAGGAGAAACCTGCAAAACGTTTGTGCTGTTTTTAAGTTACTCAAATAATGAATGAGATATATGTGGCAAGATTCCGAAAATTATTTGCTTCCAATGATATTAATTGGCGTATTTTGTATCTGTGCTGGCTGTTCCACAGTTAATCCAAATTTGAAATCCCCCTGCTTATTTCATCTCGAGGAATTTTCTAACATCTAGTCCAGCTTCTGGATCATAGAAGTAACATCTCTGTTCGAAATGGGAAAAGATCAGGGTTGTTGTTAGTTCATTGTCCTAACCGAAGCAGCAGCTCATCGAAAAGTACTAAACACAAGAGAAAGTTTCTTTTTAATTCATTCAGTTTTTCAAATTGTATATAGAGCAAGTTAAATTCGGTTCCTTAATGTTTCTCACAACTCCCCCCACAGAACACGCATTTTTTCAGAGCTTCTATCTAGATTAGCATGTACTGCAAACCATGAAGCTTGCCGCTTTGATTGTTCAAAAGTTTGATTGCCGCACAATGATCTCATTCTACATCACAATATATTTTGCTGCCTTATTATTGTAAGTTGTGCCGTGCAATAGATCATGGAACCACACATGACAGACTCAACAATAATATTCGTATGCCTCACAATTGCTGGGTTATGTCGCACAATCAACTAGATTGTCTCTGAGCATCCCATATATGGAGATGCCAAGCAGACAGTAATCAAAACATTACGTCTTTACGTTATACCTCCATATAAGAGAGGTCGATAGAAGCTTTCAGCACCGATAACCTGTGTGAATATTGAAGTGTGGTATACAGCAAAATAGATTGAGAATTTCTGACTGCCTTACGTAAGGCGTGTGCGACGTACTGGATCCGCCACTGCCCCCAGGCGCCACCTCTGTCTAAATGGTATGATACTTTTGTCGATAGGTGCTAAATTTTCTCACTAGCAAAACAGAAATGTTTTTGAAATTAAAAAATTCTTTCTTTCGGGTAGCTTTCATAATTTATCATTACACCATTGGAAGAGATTTCTTTTCATCATTTCCCTGAATTATACCTAGTTGTTACTATCTGATTAGATCAGATGTATGCATCTGAAACACGGTGTGGGCAGTAGGCCCGCCATCATGTTTTTGTAACCTCACTTTCATTTAGCCTCAATTTTACAGAATTGCACAAAAAATGAAGTATTTGTATATAGTTTTTGAGTAATATTTGTGATGTTCAAGGTTGTACCAGAGTTATCTGTAGAGTCCATCTCTACACTTGATACTGCATGCAAAGCTGTAAGAATATGGAGGGACAGGCCAAATGTCGTAAATCGCCGCCTTTGTGGGAGTTCAGATATTTGGACACAAAACAAGATTAATTCAGACTGTTGTCTTATTGATACCCTTTTTCAGAAGCTTGTAGAAGCGTATCCAAATTTCTGTTTGGAAGAAATTAACCACTTTAAAAGTATCTTTGAAGTGATAGCTGGTGAAAATGACACTTCTTTGTGCAAATATAGAAGAGTTAGCGCTTTTTCTTCTGGAGACAATGAATGCGCTTTGCAGAATGCCAGATTAGCAGACCAAAGAAGTAACTGTCTTCAGGAAGTTGTTATGAGAAAGCTTCTTCCAAGATCTCTTGTAAAGTTTAAAACAACCTTGGAAGTAGTAGCTACTATGAAGGACCATGACTCAGGTAGGCCTAGTCTCTTCTTGTGTTCATGTTTTGTGAAAGCTTTTTAATAGCAAGCTTGGGAGGTAAATTCCTCTGTTTATTAGCTAGCTTTGGAGAAAAAGGGCTTCGAACACAAAAAAGTTCTTTGTTTAGCAGATGAAAGAATACTGTTGCTCTTTATTCATTCAATTCTAATTAAATAGGATATATGTAGAGCAACAATATTCTTTCATCTGCTAAATACCTATTTGAATGCTGACCAGCATACCCTGATATTCATTGTTACCCCACCATTTATACTGCCTATGATGAGCTTCCAATATTTGAACTTCCTGAATATTTGTAAGGATGAAAGAAGTATTCACTATGCATAAATTGATTAGAACAAATGAATTTCTATCATATGTGCAGATAGACTGAATAGAAATTCAGGTTGTATTTAGGTAGAAATTATGCACTGTTAGGTCTTATTAGATTAGTTAAATTTAACATCTTCTAGTAAGTGTCTGTTGCATCAATTATTCTTTTTCAGAAACTACTTGGTTCATCCCCATTTGCACAGTTGATGGTGGGCAGTCGGCTTCTACTCCATTGGTAAAATGTTCTTATGGCATTAGGTACACACAATTTTCAGATAAAATTGGAAGGTAATTGTTTCTTGCATTTTCTTTTTCTTAGCCTTTTTTCTAGGGGCAAAACCAGTTGCAATTTTAAAGTAATTTTGTACTTTTATGTTTCAGTATTGCTTTATTGTTTTTTTCTCTTTGAAGGACTTGTGTTTGTCTTCTAGGGGCAAAACCAGTTGCAATTTTAAAGTAATGTTGTACTTTTATGTTTCAGTATTGCTTTGCTGCTTTTTTCTCTTTCAAAGACAATAAAAACCTCACAGGAATGATATTTGCATATTAGATATGAAAATAGTCCACAATACCTGCATGGCTGTGCATCAACCTTATTAAGTAAATAGTTAGCTTATTGGGTAACTAACTAACTAGCTAGCTTACTATCTGAGTAACAAGCCAACACTGAGAAGAGTGTATTTGTGCATATATTTTTACATCTAGTTTAAAACTATCATTACTATTATTATGGCAGTGAGCATGTACAACTATTACTTATTAGTTTTATGAGCCCACTGTCTAAATGGCATTTATATACTGAATTCCCATGGGTGTAGGAGGACATCAAATTTTGAGGGGGCTGTAAACATTCTGTAAACTTTCTGCCCAAATTTCCTATTGCTCTGTCAGAAAATTGGCCTAAGTGAAATGGAGTTCTGCTCAGCTTGGGGGGAGCTGCAGCCCCCCTGTCCCCCACCTCCTATGCTTTTGTGGATTCCCCAACTTTATTCATTTTTAAAAAGAACTGCAAAAGATTTGTATGAGCAAAATGAGAATGGACATTTATAGCGATGGCTAGACTTATTAGTAGTACCTGCTTTCTTCCTTTACCTAAAAATTTTCATACATAAATACTTTATTTCTTTGCTTACTATAATTTAAATATATTCATCTTTAGCTCACCAAGCTTGCAAAAGATTTGCTTAGTCCTGTTATGTACTTTGAATGTTCTATATACCTACCTACATGCATACATACAAAATGCACAGGGTGTGATTCATTTTTAGGATTGAGTTACTGGTTACTGACTCTTTCCATTCTGGTGAACTCCTTTCTGGTACACTTTGTGCCAATCTTGAATGGCTAAAGGAAACCTTAGTACCAAAACTGAAAGCTTGGGCTGAAAAATTTAAAGTTGAAGATGTGAATTTATCACAAGAGAAATCTCACTCTTTGGCTTTGGTTGATATTGAGGAATATACAAAAATTTATAATGAGATGAAATTAAAATATGCAGAATCATTGATTAAGGTACTTTAGTGAATTTTTACTATTGACTCTTAAATATTATATTGTATTATACTATGAGTTATATATTATGTTATATTTTATTATGTTATATTAAACTTTACTATATCATATCATATTACATTATTTTATTTTATGTTAGAGTGTTATATTATTGATGCTCTATGAACAAAGTTTCCTCACAAGTCATCCCTTCTGTAGTTTGACATTTTGAATGGTGTACTTGTTCATTTTGATTCAATTATTACTGGGTTAATATGTTTAATATTTTACAGTGGCCCCTATGTTAAGCAATTTTGTGTTTCTTCTCAAGAGCAGGCACCAGCAGTTATATTGTCAACAGCCTGATGATGGAATCTTTTGAACAATTTTCATACTCATTCATAGTCCTGCAAACTTCTGTTACCCTTGTATATGCACAAGTAGTTAGTCATTGCAGATAATATTGATTTTGCATTATGTGGACTTTTTAGTATGATATTTTCTAATTAATATCTTTATTCTTTTTGTTTAGTCATGGGAAGAAAATACTGATCCACAGAAATTTGTCTTTGAGGATATTGCAATTGCATCATATCTAATGGTAGGCAACAGCACCATTAACTGTGCCATGCTATTTATTGTTATGATTTAGTCTAAAAGTTCACTGCTCACTATATAATGCTTAGAATNTGCAGCATAAGTTTGCAAATAGTTTATCAAAATTTTATCAAATTTCTTTAACTGTTGAATGACTGGCAATTGTCTCATAAATAATATTGCAATTGATATTGCAATTGCATCATATCTAATGGTAGGCAGCAGCACCATTAACTGTGCCATTCTATTTATTGTTATGATTGAGTCTAAAAGTTCACTGCTCACTATATAATGCTTAGGATGCAGCATGAGTTTGCAAATATTTTTTTAAAGTTTTATCAAATTTCTTTAAATATTGAATGACTGGCAATCGTCTCATAAAGTTAAGTTTAATTTGATCTTGCACACTGAGTACATGTTTTTTTTATAAGAAAACAGCTTATAAGATAATGAGGTTCAATTGGTCAAAATCTTAAGAAAATCTTAAGAAAATCATGAGGCTCAATTTCCAAAATTTAGTGTTTTTATTGGCCAAAAATCAATATTTTGTCCTTATTGCATTCACAATTTTAAAGATGAAATTCAAATTCACGTATATAACAAAAGTATAAGCCAATTTAGCCAGTTTATTTCAGTAAGAGTTAAGCAAGATTTAAGAAAATCCCCTGCTCAATTTCAGGAAAAGTTAAGAGCATTGAGGCTCAGGCAAAATTACATGTTTTTAATAAAAGAAACTGTGTAATTATTATGCAATGTAAATTGATTACTCAGTGTTCCAAAACATTTTATAGTTGACAATAGAAAACAGGTCCATGGAAGTGCTAGAAGTTTAAGATCAAATATTATACATCATTTAAAGGACAAATTCTGGATTTGTTACATTAATGAGGGTGTGGGAAGTCTATTTTGCATTCTTAACAAAAAGCTCATATATATATATATATATATATATATATATATATATATATATATATAGAGTTTTGTTTTAAGATTTTTTTAAATTAAGGTTCTTTGGGAGCAAGAGAATAGGGATGAAAATTGCAAGAAGAAGCAGAACTTTGTTGACCTTGGCTGTGGAAATGGTTTGCTAGTGTATTTGCTTACAAGTGAAGGGGTATGTCCACTCCAGAGATGTTTATTGCTCTTCATTATGTTGTACATTATGCACTTTTCTTTTTCTTACTCAATCACAAATACTACCAGAATTATTCGTTAGATAAATTTGTTGCAATTTTTTGTGTGACCAAAAGGAATCTAGAAGCAATTCTGTGGCTCACTCACCATCAACAGTAACAATTCCTATGAACTAAGTTTTTCATAATTGTGTATCCATTTATGGCAAAGAGACATTTATATCCCCCAAAAATGTTTCAATATTGTTTGTAGATGTGTTTAATATAGTCATTTTTACTGAGAACATAACCCACTTATCTCTTCAGTTTCAATTAACTTTTGTTGGGATCAGATAATATTCGGAATACTGATACTGTTTGCACCCTATATTTTTCAATCACACAGATTTGATTATACTTTAGTAGTTTGTAATTTTTATTCAGTTATCAGTTTCATTAATTGCAGTACCAAGGACAAGGCATTGATATTCGTAAGAGGAAAATATGGGACTTGTATGGAGAAAATATACATTTAGAGGTAGAATGGTCTCCATATGATAATGTATTTGTGTGTTAACTGCTTCAAATTGACGTCTTTAATGACATCAGTTCTTTCATGCTTGGTGGTTCTACAACTTCCATTCATTGATTATTTCCATTTCCATTAATTATTTTCATGTCTTGTGCCAGCTCTTTCAATTTTTCAACATCTACATTTGCTTTCAGCTTCTTGCAACTGCTCCAGTTGTGAAGCAGAGACATTTAGATATTAAAAAAAGATTGGATTCCCATCTTAGCTTTTTCACCAAATGATGCACAATAATTCTTACTCAAAAACCTCTAAGGGCCCCCTTGAAGTCCCAAAAAGCAAAACTCTCTGTAACACCATTACACTGGTTTTACTTGGTCTTAGATTTTACCAAATATTAATTTTAACTTCCATTGCATATTTTTGCAAAGTCTTTTTAATCTTCCTACCATGCTTTGCATGAAGAAGTTTGATTGATTTTTGTGCTGGCAACTTCAATCTATTAGTCACAATTTTCTTTTTTGTATGTCTTAAACTATTAATATACTTAGGCATTATTTCGGTATTTCTATGTCAATAGGAGCGGCCATTGCATCCAAATAGCTGTAAATTTGACAATATAGATTGGATTATTGGAAACCATTCTGATGAGCTTACACCTTGGATTCCTGTGATAGCTGCGAGGTAACCAATCAATGCTCAATAGACCTTTTCACTATGCCCAAGCAGCAGCGTATGGCAACAAGTAGTGGGTAAAAACAAACGTGCGTTTATTGCAGATCGCTTGGCCTAAGTGGGTTTGCTTTTCACCCACCTGTTTTCATTGCTAATGTGTTGACATCACAGTGAAGAGATCTATAACTTGAAATGCTACTCGAAAGTTTTCTTTGTTGCTGCTAAGTAGTACAGAAATGAATTAACCTTGACCAAGTGTTTCCCCGAGACGCTGGCTATAACCCGCGCAAGTCCCGTGCAGAATGAATCTGCGAGGGCTTTTTTCCGCCCACGCAGGTTTACAAAGCAATGTTATCATTTAGGCCCCATTCACGCTATATCGGATTCATCTTGTACCATATTCTTGATAGAATCTGATATCAAAATTTTACATGTTCATACTATATCAGATTCTGATTTAGGTATTGTTCACACTACTCTGCTCCGCTTCATTCACGTCACTAAGCCTTTTGTTTAGAGGAACATTTCATGGCAACTGTCACTGCTTGAAAATTGATTGAATTGAAAATGTCTATAACTTGAAATGCTACTCGTATGTTCTCTTAGTTGCTGCTAAGTGGTGCAGCATTAAGTTAACCTTGACTATATTTCAGCTGAAGCGCATTAACTTCCCAATGCATAATGACTTTGTTTTGATCGATAACTCTTCATGTTTCAGATCTTCATATCATACAAAATACTTTCTTCTTCCTTGCTGTTTTCACGATTTAACTGGAAAGGTACGTCATACACTTTTAGCACCCCTCTTTATCTTGGCCGAGAGTTCATTTCACTTCCCGTTGCTTTTCGCATAGTATAACTAAATTGATAGTCAAGTGATAGTCGATATACTGGTTAGAGACCTCTCCTTTTGTGCAGAAAGCTATTGGTCCAAGAAAGTATTCATGCCTTAGCTGATTGCTCACCTAGGCCTAATGGAAATACTGCAGTATACTTAAGAGATGAATACGGCGAGGAAATGACCCTGCCACCCAGCTTCATTTCCCCATGGCTCTGCATAAGTTTCCTATCTTTTTTTTATTTTTTCTATCACTATTGAAAATTTAACTGAAACCAGAAATTTATAACATACACAGTCTGCTGTGCCATCCAAAACAGGACAGGACACAAAGTCATCCAGTCCCCTCGTTGAATGGAACTTGCATTTCTTCAACCATGAAACATTTAAAGTTCAAACTAGTTTGGCACGAAACGATTCAAAACAAGCTTTGGTCCTATCTAGCACGCACTCACTCACCCTGTGTAGAGAAATTAATGTATCGTCAACACTCATGCGTTTTCGTATGAAAACGCACACGTTTAGATCCATGTGAATGTATCTTATTGCATCTAGAGTACAAAATCGCATCAAATTGTATGCGTTTTCATGCAAAAAACGCATCAAATTGTATGCGTTTTCATGCAAAAACGCATTAGTATGGGCGCTACCTAAGTCCTACAACAACTACGCCTACATTCTTACCAACTCCCCTCAATTGTAATAAATTTTAGCAAAGTTTTATTTATCAGGACTACCCTTATTGCTTCTATAAGAAGCTAAACATGTTTTAGAAGCGCAACTTCTAAATTGTAGGCCATCTAAAGAGCGTAATTCAAACCACGCGTTGCGGTGCATTTAATGTTTGTTTGGGTACACTCTCTTGAGTGCATTTGATTTCTGCGCTGAATTTTTATTTTAGAGAACCTGAATATTTCCAAAGTATAAAATCACTTGTACACGTAGTTTTCCGTTGCAATTTTATCCCACACGATGTAACCAATACAAATCTGAAGTAGCTTTCTAAATTTAAGGCAGACAAATTTGTAAGAATCATTGTGTCATATACTTCTTTGCCACATTAGTTTCCAGTTCACCTCATCCGCAGCGTTGCATTTGGTTATACATGATCTTTATGCCTGGTAAAATAGTATGCCAGACTTTTGATAGTGACTTTTCGAACAATGCATTCTTGGACTAAAGCTTCGTGTTACAACATACACGTTTATTATATGCAAGTAAATATGTAGTTATTTGACTTTTTAGAGCCAGGTTACGATGTGACGTAGGCTATACTCCTACCATCCCCCCAACCTTCTAATATACCGACTGAAAATATTCACTAGTGTAGTATCAGTATTGTCTTTTTCACTCATTTTATGGACTATTCCGGTGGGGAACAGTTTAAAAATATTTTGTTATACATCTAAAGCATTTGGTTGTTGTTCATTCATCTTCAACTGTTGATTTACAAAGCTGATGTTTTAAGCTTTTGCAGCTGTTATAGTTCTTAGTAGTTTGCTTTTCAAAAATATTAATTAAATATTATTTTTCTTGTCATTTAGTTTACAAAGAACTGTCATGATTCATCACAATATCACACTTACTTGGATTATGTCATTCAAATTGGAGAAGAGTGTGGCTTCATAGTGGAGAAAGATATACAGCGAATTCCTTCAACAAAACGGGTATAAAGCCTTTGGCATAGTTATTTTGGGTCAGCATGTAAACTTCGTTGTAGTTCGAGTACGGTAGCAGCAAAATAGATTGATTTGCTTCTAACCACCACTTAGCTTTAGCTCCAAGTATAACACTAAAGTACAAATGCTTATGGTTGCATTAGCTATTAAGTGACAGGTACTTGAATACCGTGGCCCGCTGCCGCTATCTTCTTAACTTCTACCTCCAAAAAGACTTCGTTGTTATGTAAAAGGATATAGTGATCCTCTGAATCGGTCATAATGTATTGTAGGACTATCCTACCTGTGGCCCGTGGGAGATTTTGTGGCTCATCGTGTTGTCCAATTTCGCTGGTGCTGAGCCCAAAGTAGATATAGAACTATATTATTACTGGTGCGCAAAAGTGGCCCTCTAACTATGACATTTGTCTGAAAGTCTATTGCCTAAGTTTGAAAGTAGCTCTCCATGAAAAAGCTTGGCGAACCCTGATGTCAGATGGCTTTTTTATTATCTATCTAGCAGTTGATGAAGTCCTCATGGTAACGCTGTTCAGTTAGTTCTAAAGAAATCAGTATCCTACGCGATGAAGTCATTGACTTAAGATAACTGCTCTCTCTAACAGCACACTAGTTCATCACAAATCTTTTTTCATTTATGTATATATATATATATATATATATTTATATATACACGTCTTTTTATGAGAAACCCATAGTTTTACCTGAACCTCAATTTTCTTAACTTTTCCCGAAATTGACCCTGAGATTTTCTCAAATTTTTCTTAACTTTTACTAAAATCTAAAATAAACTGGCCAAATTAGGTTACGATTTCGTTATTGATATTGTACACTTGAATTTGAATTCCATCTTTAGCATTTTGAATGCAGGAGTGATGAAATATTGATATTTGGCCAATAAAAATGCCAAGTTTTGGAAATTGAGCCTCGTGATTTTCTTAAGATTTTGGCCATTTGAGACTCATTTTCTTATAAACTGTTTTCTTAGAAAAAAATTCGTGTATATGGATTTTTACCAAGAAAGACAGAAAAGTACACATACGAAAATGATAAGTGTCATCAAAATTGTTTAATGCAAAGATAAAGTTTTTCCTCATACTTGGGTGATGCTTAGTTTTTCCTTTTTCCTCGTGATGTTGCTCTTCGCAGCGTTGCGTGCTATCTGTAAACGATGCCTTTTCATCTTTTCTGACAGATTTGCCACATTGCAAGAAAAAGGAGATATTCTGAATCTGACCAAGGACTAATAGATGAGAAAATACAATGGTTTCTTGGGTCGAAGAACTGTCATCTCACCTTGGACGACAGGGACATGAGATCTCAGTCACAATATTCAGGTAGTGCTATAGACGTTTCTTCTAATAGTACTGGAAACCAGTTTCATC
Source organism: Cassiopea xamachana (assembly GCA_900291935.2). Lineage (NCBI taxonomy): Eukaryota > Metazoa > Cnidaria > Scyphozoa > Rhizostomeae > Cassiopeidae > Cassiopea > Cassiopea xamachana. The sequence goes on along the minus strand of OLMO02000262.1, from coordinate 5,077,404 downwards.
CAAGGGAAGCTAAAGAGAAAGTTCGTAATTGCACAAGGATCGACAAAGATGTTAGAAACTCCATCGTAGTCAAAATTTTTGACAAACTTCTTGCTTCTGAAAATGTTGTTGGCGGAGAGGAAGGTGCCGTCACTTCTAAAGGATATCCTGTAGCATCATGGAATGCTGGAGGTAAGAAAAATAATTTTCTTTATATCTAGGCTCAGTATGTATCAAAAAACTTTGCCAGATTTTTTTGGATAAATAAATTGATACCATGAAAAATACGTATTAGAAATGACATTTGAAAAATTTGATAAGTGTTGTACGCGTTCACTTGCTTGCTGTTAAGAGCTTTCATATTGTCATGTCTCTCAAGCACATGCACAATGTCATCCTATTCTTTATCCATTTACCAAATTATATCTGTGTATTCTCTTTCCGATATCCTTCACTTGTGCTGTGCATGCTAACAAATTAGAGCGGGAAATAGGAACTTATGCTTTGGATCTCATCTCAGGGCTATGTACGTGCAGTTGCACATAGAATGTGCAGTTCTAAGAAAATTTTTGTAATTCAAACGAAAAGCATGTGCAATTCACAACCTTATTGTATAGTTACCCAAGGTGTAAGGAAGTAAATAGCAATAAAAATGGTGGATTTAGGTATCAACTGATAGGAGAAACGCAACCATAAATGAGATTGTTAGAGTTAGTAGCATTTATTTACTCCTTTTTGCCAAAAGCAGGCAGTTCAATCCCATCTGCAACGAAAAGAACGCGGCATCGCTGGATTTTATGTGCAGTTCTAAACTTTCCTAAAACAATTCCCTGTCTTATCTTTTAATCAACTTTAGTTGTGAACAGTGACGTGTAGAATTGGATCGCGTGGTTGGAAATGAAAATCTCCCCCTAATCTTTGACAAATCTGCTTTATAATATCATCTTTCTTGTAAACTTGAAGTTGTTTTTGTTCTTCTTGGTGTAAGCTATATTGTCAATCGCACAATAAATTTTTGAAGACGAATGTTTTGATGTTTTAATACTTGTCACTTGCGCGAACAGCATTCTGGACTTTTTGGGTTTTAATTGCCTTGCAGACAACTTATTAGAATCCAAAGCCAGTAAAATGAAAGCCTATTTCACTTTTTTCTGAAGGCTATATCCTTAGAAGCCTTTCTGCTTCTGAGACAGTTCTTTTCTTAGATATCGGTACTTTTCTGTGATTATTAGTTCCTTGTTAACCTTCATTAGTATGACTTATAGTCAGTATAGACTTCATGATTATCAAATCTTATGCCATCCCAAGTAGTTTACCCGATGCTTCAATCGTCGGTAAATTCTATGCAATCCGTCTCAGTATTAGAGAGCGTTTTGTTCAGGATCAAAGAGCTGTCTGCGCTTATTAGATTCAAAAGCAATTATCAGATTACTACACGAAAAAAGATCGCCGTAACCTTTTAGTTGGAAATATTTTTGGCGATTGCAATTATCTTTTACAGTTTTAATGTTCATTTTGATGTGTACGCGCACTCCGTTTGAACATATAGCGGCTTTGTCGTATTTGTATGACTTCATTGTGGATCAGCATCCAGCGTGATATGGACTATTGCTTTCACCATGCCCCTACAGCTCCAAATCCGTAAAATTGAAACCAGGGACACCGGAATGATAGTGGGACAAGTGTGGCCAACTGCAGTAAAGGACTACAATGGGTGAGCCAATCTAGCCAAGAAATGGAGGGCGTCTGAGACACCTTTTTGGGAATTCTAGGGGCTATTTATCTCATAGTCATATAATTGTCTTTTCCAATCAAATGTTCCTTATTAATAGCTAATGGATCTCCGTTGTATCATATAAACTTTTGGAATGCCAGTTATTGCTTTTCAACAAGGGCACTTTTGCTCCCCCTGCCCCCCAAATGAATAGCAGAAGGGGCGCTTACTTCCTGTTGCTCCCCTCTCCGATATGCCTGAGTGAAACTGCGCACATCTGTCATAGCAGGTGCACAATTGTATTGGACTACTTATTGTTTTATCTTGATGTGTACGCAATGGGATTGGTGTCTTTGTGTTTACGTAGCCAAAATGTATTGGAGGATGCTCTAGGGATTAAAGTAAATATATCCAAACTAAATACTTTAGAAATGCATTGCCTTTATCAAGTAGGTATGCATAGGCCCTTGGTTTTACGCAGTTGACCACCAGCTGAACAAGCCAACCTGTCAAAATATCGTTTAATTAGTGTTTTTCGTATTTTTTGTTTCTGATTGAATTAAAAAATGAGTATCCCATTGGTGCAATCGTACTATTTTAGGGAGCATAACGCAAAAGGTTACAGCAGGCATACCGTTTCACCGCTTTATTTTCGCTGCAGAGTAAAAATAAAAAGCAATTGATCAATATTTGCTCCTTGAGGTACCATTACTCTGTAGACCAAACTTTTTAGTAGGCATAACGTTAAAATTAACTTCAGTAAGCCGCACAACAGTGAAGCCCAATCATTTTTATAAGCACAACAGTGTTATGCTGCCTTACCCATAGACTGCATCCCTGGTATCTACTACAACTATAACTCTTCTTATCACGTGTACACGTCAGTTAGAATACAAGAGGAAATAGATATCATACAAAGTTCATTCTATAGTACTTTCTGCAACCTTACTGATTTAATTCGTGTTTTATCTCCTCTGTATATCTTTTATGCAGTTACATAACTAGATATATGGGTCATTTTCTTACGCAACCATCCTTTATACTTTATAAGAGTGATATAATTAGCTCAAATCTATAATTTGCAATGAAATTTCTCATTCCCTACCAGACGTAGGGTTGGGAATGAAGTTGGAAATTCAGCGCAGTTTAAATTGACGTGGTCCGTGGAATTAGCGTAGTGGTCGGAAATACGGGGTGAATAGACGTGGTGTTGAGACATATCCGTCAATTTTAATAAATGAGGTGACTGGAATACAGGGTTGTGTGTGCAACATTTCCAAAAATTTACTTGCCTTGACGTCACGTCAATTCGGGAATCAAAAATAATTAGACTCATCAGAAATGTGTCTATTTCTATATAGCTGACGTGACCAAAGCGAGTTCATATGTAAACAAGCGCTTCTGTCTTCGAAACATGCTAGACTTTTTCAGCTTTTCTTTTGTAATTCAAAGGATATAGGAAATATAGGCATGACTAGAGACTGTGCGTTACCACACTGCCAAAGAATAGCAATGAAACATTTCCGTTTTATTAAACTTTCGTATCATGAAATTTGAATTAAAGAATGCAAAATGTTTGCAATATTTATGGATGTCAAAATACTTCGAATGTCGAGCTTTAGTGAAGGAACAAGGAAAATGTGGCTGCCTAAAAAGTGTTATTAAATTGAGGAGAACGAGTTGTGTACAAATTTTATAGATAAATGAGATCCTCACCTACGGGTAAGGTAAAATTTGTAGCTTCAAACTATTTTTCCATCAGAGCAAATATGAATACTGCTTGTGAAAAGAATTTTGCACCAATATGGCATCAAAAAGTACAATAAAAGATTGAGCTATTTGAGAGCACGTTTTTATGTTGTTGATGGCCATCGTTTGAATACTTTTGTACCTTGAGTGTATTTTAATTGTTCAACTAATCTTGTAGTTTAGGTTGTGTGATTACTAACGTTGGAACCCCAGCTGGGGAGTAGACTTGCGTACATAAAAATAGGGATGCAGAGTAATCTTGTACCAGTCCTCAGAGCTATTTTAGCTTGTCGCTTCATTATCAAGTCTTGAGTTCTGTATCCCATGATGTAGTAAGAGCAACCGTTCGACAATTCCTCCAACTTGCACAATCTAAGAAGCCAAACTAGACCTCATCATTGGAAGTCAAGCAAGAAGTGAAATAGTTTATGAGTAAACTGATGAAGAGTGGACCCAAGGTCGACCCTTGTGGCACTACTCAAGTAATTTGTTTTCGTCCCTGACTTTACTTCGTCATATGCAACACAAAGCTGTCTGTTGAACAGGTAGATCTTGAGCCATTTCAGCTCCTCTATTGCACCTTAGACTGATATCCTTAATAGAAATCCTGCTTGATTTTATCGCTGATCGCTCTCCGTTTTATAGTTCACGTGAAGCGACGTTAACCTCTGGCCTCTTTGGCCTCTAGATCGTACACCATATGTACCGTTAAACTATAGATACCGTTAACCAATATTTCCTGTTAGCCATAGGTCCTGTTAACCTATAGGTCCTGTTAGGATATGGGCCCCGTTAACCTATAGGTCCTGTT
>OLMO02000262.1:5039349-5064130 GCA_900291935.2 Cassiopea xamachana | reverse complement strand
TTTTAAACAAAAGAGAAATAACGTTTTGTAATTATGCTTGAAAGCTTTATTTAAATATGGTGCGCTTGAAATTTTGCTTTATTGTATGCACACGTAAAAAGTTCTAGCTGGAGCTGGAGCTGGAGCTGGAGCTGTTTTCTTCCTTATATGCGTCCGCAAGATATTTCAAGGCCTGTTTGACTTCCTTGGCATATTGCATCATAGAATGTGAATCCCCTATCTGTAGATTCTCTTTTATCGGTGTTCCTTTCTCTGTAGCCTTGCCAAATGGAATCGTGTCGCCAAATCCAGTAGTCACTTGAGAGGACGATGCTTCATTACCACTGCATCCCTTCATAATTGAAATTTCCGCAGGTTTTCCTGATGATATAGCACTTGAAATGAGGTTGGTCAGTTTTTGATACCTAGAAAATGGAAGTCATTTTCGGATTATGAATGTAAGGCTGAAATTCTCTAGCCTGATTGCAAAATCTAACCAACATGCTTAGAAGGAATAAATTTTATGTCATAAAACTAAGGGTGCTATCATACAGTGATTTTTAGCGCTGTGTGCCCAAAAATTTCCAGTGGTTGGCTGGTTGATCCTCTAAATATTTTTTAAACTTAGATAGCAATCATCCCAATTCTTAGTGTTGCTCTGGAACGTCCAAAGGCTTCACTAATTACTTGCAAATGATAAAAAGCAAATGAAATTCTCGTAAGATCTCCTACACGTGACAAGCCAATGGCATGCATATTGGGCGACGCTGTTGTCGATTCAGCTGTTGGCTAGGTGCGCTGTCTTAATGCGCACCCAGTTGTAACAACCCCCTGGACTTTCTTGTCTGTGCAAGCCTCCTCATTATTAAAGATAGGTCTTCTCTTCATTCTCCTCAGTCTTCCATCCATTTAATTCTGTTTTGATTGTACATTTCCTCACTGTTTCATCAGTCTTTGTTTCTATGACTTTTTAATCCCTTTAGTTTAAAACAAAGGGTTAGAGTTAATGAGTCGTACAGTTCTTGGAAGACTACAAAAATTGGAGTTCCACAAGGTTTAGCCTTGGGANACCCCTTTTATTCAATATTTTCATTAACGACATGTTTTACCTCGTGGGTGGAGCAGAGTTCTGCAACTAGAGCTTGTTATTGAGAAACTCGAGAAACGCAGCTTTGAGATTGCTAGCTGGTTTTCCAATAATTTCATTATACTGAATGAAGAAAAGTTGTATAGTGAGAAGTTGAATGATCACAGTGTAAATGTAGGCCCAGCTTTAAAAAAAGAAAGTACTAAAGAGAAGCTCTTCAGAGTTGCTCTTGATAAAAGACTCTCTTTTGAAACCAATACTCATCAGGATTGTATTATGGCTAACTAAAAACTACACGCACTTGCAGGAATATCCCCTTCTATGGACTCAAAAAACTTTTAGCAATAATGAATGCATTCATAACTTCACACTATAGCTGCTCCCTCTTATATGAATGTTTCATAGTCACAGAACTGATCACAAGATTAACAGAATTCAAGAAAGAGGTCTTGGACTTGTATATAAAGATTATGTGTCAACTTTTGAACAATTACTAGCAGAAACAACTCTGTAACCACAAATGAGAGGAATCTGCAGCTACTTCTGACCGAGATCGTCAAGACAAGTTCAGTTAAGACCTGATTTTATGACTGATATTTTCAAGGAGAGGAGCGTATCATATAGCCTTAGGAAAGGATCTTATACACTTTTGCCTATTGTCATAAAAACTACGTATGGCATTGAGACGGTTGATTTCGTTGGAAATAAACTCTGGCAAATCCTGCCGTCATCATTAAAAAGCATTTCTAATCCAGAAAATTTTAAAAGAGGTATGAGATCTTGGAGATCAAAGTCTTGCGGCCGCAGAACCTGCAAAACTCTTATTGATAATTTAGGTTTTTTAATTATATAAATAGTTAGCATTAATTAGTTTTCATTTTAACTATGTACATGTTAGCCAACACTAAATAAAGTATTTATTATTATTTTATACTTATGATCATCCTATTTTCCTCTTTAGATCCTCTAGAGTTTTTATGTTTACCTGTTTTGTACTTATCATATTTCCCCTTATTTCGATATATTCGCCATCCATCCCCTGTTTATCTTCCTTATATGGCCCGTTACTATTTTCACTCATGGTGGTCCTGTGTATCTTTTGTATCTGTTAGTATTTAAGCATGAATTTAGATATAACTCCTCATTGTATTGAAGATGACACTAGTATTGTCGAAACGTTTACGTCATAACAGATTTGTCTTATAAAACTTGGCGGTCTTTGCATAAGATATGCCTTCAAAGTAATGATTTTGTTAAAGAAATAAAGAACGACACATGGTTCATATTGTAATCATTGTTCTGCTCCTGAAAAGCAATTCTAATATCAGTAAGAAAAAGTAGCGTGATAATTATTTGCCTTTGCAAATTAACAACAGAGTGCACTGTGTGACAACAACGCTACTCCGAACGATATGAACTGTATGTTACACAGAAGCAATTATATTTGTAACATATATTCTGCATCTGCAGAGACTTCAAAACAGGGCAACTCGAATTGTTACAAACAGTGCTTATGATGCCCCTTTTAAGCCTATTTTGGAAAAGTTGGGGTGGACAACTATACAGCAATTGATGTTTTTAAGTTCATGAGAAATCTCGCCCCACAATATCCGTCTAATCTTTTCAAGAAATATAGTGCTTGCGCTTCTGGTAGCCTTCATAACACCAATACCTATGTCAGGTTTCCTAAAATGAACGCTACTCAGGGACAAAAAGCTTTCTCCTTTAGTTGTGCCAAAACGTGGAATAGTCTACCTATAGATGGAAAATTGTCATCCTCATTACGGCACTTTATGAAAGCGATTTAGACATTGGTAATTGGAGATGAAGATTAACTGAGGGTTGCTCTTTCCGAAAGAAACCCTATTAGTACAGAATAAAGAGTTTCTTTTATCTTCTTTTTCTTTTTACTTATCTATTGCATTGTATATTTTTCGCTATGTAATTTAGTAGCTTTTTGTATTACCATTCGTATCTTAATTTTTAAATTGTAATACAGTGCATTGTAGTATTTTAATGGAGGACCCCTTGCAAACCAGCCTGTGCAGAAGGGTGAACCTCGAAAAAGAATTGAAATAAAATGAAATGAAATGTTAGGCCTATAGCAGATCTCTAGAAACAATACCAGTAATTTGGCTATCCTGTGCTTTTGTAACGTTATTGAAAGGGAAGGTGTCGATAACGTAATACCTTAGTTTTTTTCTAGAAATCTCTTGTGTATATGCATATAAATCTCGTGATGATTTCTAGTTAACAGGAGTACAAAAAGATTTATATGTTTGATGTACACGTTTTTTCCATAAGAAAGTGACTTATGAGACAGTAGTACTCAGCTGCTTTAAAAACTAAGGAAGTTCAGTACATGATTTTTGAAACTTAAGAAAGTTTTTAGTGTTTATGTATTTAAAATTCTATTTATCTACAAAATGTCATATATGTGATGTAGGCTACCCTCTAACAGTTTAACTTCTGTTATTTACTAAGATTTATCATTATTTCAAGTGTACTTGGAGCTTTTTCACTTTGCATTAGTGTGCATGTGCAAAACGTTTTGATATTGGAATTGGGAAAATGTTAAGAAAGTTTCAGTACTGTGCGAGTAAATCTTTCTTATAAAAATCGTGTATTCTCCACGAGTTGGCAAGCAAACTGGTCTCTCTTTACGTATCTATTGTATAATTGTAAGAAGCTGAATATTTAAAACTATTTACCATTGATTCGTTTTCTCATTCTTTTCATATGGCTTCTCAAACCACGAATCACTTTCAGTAGTACTTTCATCAGAAGCAAGTAATCGAAAAACGTCTTTTTCATCGCTTTTGTCATCTCTAATGCATATCTTTGCAGTCTTGATCCAATTTAGCACTTTTCGANAAATTCCTCTTCATTCATACCCATCTTTTCTTTGAGAGTATCCTGAGCCTCCGTTTCTGTTGAAGTAAGATAGAACAGAAATGCTTGTTAATCTTAAACTCCTAATCGGCAATTGTTTAAACCACTTCAAAACTAGGATAACATGAAACAAGAAGAGATACAGTGCGTTTCACTGGGTAAGCAAAATGAACTAGGATTTCCTGCCGTTTTTTCAATGAATTCTTCTTAATTTTCTTCAGCCTTTTGTTTCTAAAAAGTCAAAGAATTCTTACTGTTACCCGTGTTCTTTGCCTGTGCTCCTGGAAATTTTGCTGTAATTGCAGCAAAAGAGATGCACACCAATAAGAGATTCATCTTGCAGGACATTGACGCTCAAATCAACTTGCTCTTTCTTTTAAAAGTAATTGAATTTCGTAGGGAGTGTTACTTTTTATTGAGTTAGTGATTTAGTGATGTGTGAAGGTGTTGCAAGTGACTTATATGACATAAACAATGAACAATGAAAGAAATATTATTTTTTGAATGGAACCAGGTAGATTAATCATTTATGCAATGAAAGTACCTACCATACGTGTGAATGAGGTAATATTTTCTATCATTGAACCATGGTAAACACCATGTTGAACTGGTTTCGGTCTGATATATTTTTCCGCATTTTAAAGATGGCTTGGTCTGACCCTGTGTGCTCTATTTAAAGATCTGTTTACAACACCTGTTCTTTCTGCGTTTCCTTGTGGATTTGCATCTAGGAAAGACGCCAGTTTGCGAAATTTAAATCTCAGCTATGTGGATGTGAAATATTAAGAGAGTTGATAGTCCACACAATAGACAATAAATACTCAATTTAACGCTATTGAAAAAAATTGCAAATCTTTGTTGTTGAAATGATAATTATGCTTTATTGTGGAGGCTGAAAAATAGCATAGTGTAAATTTACTTCATACTTAGGAATATTTTCTAGCCACCATGATGCATCATTGTGGCATGCATAGTATTCCCTAAGGTCAAAATATTGTATGCTATGCTTCTTCTACGTCCGCAATCGCAGTCCATACGTCTTTAAACAGTTGGAAAACAAGTTGCGCCTTTCAGCGTACTATTATATTGGAGCCTCGGGGTTAACTAAGCCTAATTTTGGACGGGGATGTGCCTTGTTGATTCAATTTTGAGACCTGTAATTCCGCCATATCTGAAAGAAATGCAACCCATATTTCCGCAAAATAATGAGAAATATATCCATGTTTCCGCACTGTAAAGAAATTTCAGGTGAACTAAATCAATACTCATTTCCCATTCCTTCGTAAAAAATTACAGGGTTCAACTGTGTGTGATTTACTTTCGCATTGCGTTTGTCATTGTAAGAGGCAAATGAAATGTGCACGAACTTAATAGTTACAGATTCTCTCTTTTACATGTTTGAAGGAAATTCTCTTGTTTTTTACNCAGTTATTTCCAGGAGGCCCAGCCACATCCCTCTTGAACGAGAGGATTTCATAAATATTTTCAAAATGATGTTATCCAAAATGCATGCCAAAATGCATGCCATGATGTTATCCAAAATCAAGAATCCATTATCTGATCTTTACGGATGATTCTAATTGCAGATCCTGAGAAATTTTTTGCTGCTTCTCCCAAATTTCCACAATATTTTGAAATTAGATTGTAGAAGAAGAAAATCGACTATGTTTTTCAATTTCCAATGCGCGTTTCGGCTTTTTTCTCAAACGACCGTCAGTTGGAGTGACTACGGTAACGTTAGTATGTATTAGAACTTTGCACTATCAATTGAATATATTAATTAAAAAGAAGAATGAAGGAAGTGAGAAAAGAACTAAGCAGTTACACAACGACAGCTATAAACTCAACGAAACGTTATAATGTTATAGTATGCAGTGCCTCCTTAATTTCTAAATGGTAAGTGCTTGCCGAATCTGGTACCTTGAAGCAACTTTCACAACACACATCTATACANAAGAATTTGAATTCTTTAAATGTCTAAAACTGTGAACTTTTATGGGTGAATAAATGCTCACGCACTCGGTTAAGTAAATGACGATCTGTTTCGCCAAAATAAACGGAATTACCTACAGCACAAGTAAATTTATATAACACACACAAGTGGAGCGATCTGTGCATACGGTCCTTGACTGTAATAAACTTTTCTTATCTTAATAGAAGAAAATGCTAGTTTGATATCAAATTTTGCAATACTTTTTAGCACCAATGCGTACCCTGCGTTGGGTAAAATTAGAAAATTTAAGGAATAGTAACTTTGAATAAAGCGCAGAAGTATCAGTAGCTGATTAAGAATATCTACTTTTGCTTAAACTTTAGCTTCTATTTCCTCTACTACTTCAGCTTCTTCTACTCTTGCACTTCAGCTTCTTGTACTACTCTAATGTTACTACTTCCTTTATTGCTTCCACGTTGCCACTTCTACGTCCTCTACTACTCCTACTACTTCATCTACTGTTACTTCTACCTCTTCTGCTTACTTAGACTTCTACGTCCACTACTACTCCTATTGCTACTACACATTTTTTTATAAGAAACATTTCAGTCACTATCCGAAATTTCATACTCTCACGAGTGTCGGACTAAAAAAGCTTTTGTGTATGTCTAAAAATGTTGCCGCTTTTTCGTGCTCTGGTTAAGTTCTGTAGTACCAACAGACTATTCAAGATACTACATCCTCCAAATTGCAATTTACATCCTGTTGTCTGCTATTGTCCTCTCAGTTTTTGCACTGTTTCTGTTCCTTTATTTTGCCAATATTTCTATTTTAGTGCAATTATTTACAGGTTGTTTCTTACTAGCATGCATTCATCTGGCTTAAATGCATACTATTAGGTTCCTAACTTTTAGTTTACTCATTCTTTCGCACGAAGGTGTTGGTTTAGTAGCATGAGGAGGAGTGCCAATGTCAAGGGAGCTTTGGAAGGGATACGAAGAAGAATTTTTACTTCTACTGTTTCTTCCCCGTTTTTGATATACTGGTGTCTTTGACACGAAGCATCGTCAATCAGCAATACCTTCTCTGATTTAAGACTGCCCTTTGAAAATCAGCCACTTCGCAAAGGATCTTTTCGTCTAGATGTGCCATTGCGTAGAATAGTCTCTATCTTGATTGTAAATATGCATCTTCACTGTGCAATGTAAAATCGTTCCAGAAATGATTTGTATACATGGTTCATTGTTATGGTGATATGCATTCAGTTTTCTCATATGGTTTATTATTTTATAGTTATAGTAGGACCTGATAACATAAATTTAATGGCTTGAGAATCAGGTATACTGAAGTACAACTCTTCTTAAGCATGTAAATATAAAAAATGAAGCTACAGGCATATAGGGATAGGCGGCGCCAGTCATCGTAAGCTGGGGGATTTTCAGTGCCACGCCTTAAAATTAGGACGCAATTTGGTTAGCATACCAATTTCAAAATCTTGATAGATGTCCCTTGCCCCAACTCTAACATTTTTTCACTGAATTTGGGCGAGTTAGAAAATTGATCTTGGCGAAAAGTGGCGGGGGACAGGTCCTCCCCAGTCCTCTCCGTGGCGTCTCCATTGCATGTAGGTATGTCATAGGGCGCTACCGATTCCTTTTGAAGATTTCACTCTTACTATGCTGCAGTGCAGCTATGGAATCATATGGAGCTAACTCTCCATCAGGGGCGTTATGGCTCCAATAATAGGAAAATCTATTGGAATAAGTACCCTAGTCATTGTAGAAATTTATTTTTAGAGTCCGCAGAGGCCCATTCATTATGAGTGAGAGCCACTTTGTTGCGAATTGAGGCATTTATTTTGAGTTGGGGCCCACTTAGAATTTATGCGGGTTTCCGCCTGGTCACAAATTCCCAGCTCTCCATNTTATCCTTCATAAATGATAAGACTAGACTTAGTTCAAGAAAGAGATTGGAATATGTCGGTATGATATTATCATGTAATTATGGTTATAGTACGCTCTACATATAAGCAAAGCTTAAAAGTTAGTTCCATGTTTTGTTCATCGGAGGCATGCTGAGGATAGAATCGTATACTGTGTTGTCTTCCATGCTTGGAAGAGCACTTTGAATATGCATCTGGTTGGGAAGCTTGTCTGAGTAGATTTTAGCTCTACAATTGCAGCGTATTTTAATCCAGCAACGACTTGGACAGTGGCACTGATGATTTTGGGCTCAATGAAGCTACAACAAGATTGTAAAATCTTAATTACAGCCCATGTAAATTGAGAGAACAATGCTGATATGACCAAGTTCTTTAAATAGTGGATTACATTTTTATTGAGTTGCAGCTCATTTTGCATAATATAGAATAACTATTGGTTAGAGACCTTGTAATCTATAGCCATTTAAGGAATCGATACTAGATATACAGTTGAATGTTAACAGCATTTTCAATAAGTCTCTCCCTGAAGCAAAATATAGTGCACAATGTATTTTTTTACCTGGAATCAGTGCCGGAGTTGTATTTATCGACCGCAAATTCCATCGCCGCTTGAAGATCTTTGTCTTTTTGAATCTCTGCTTGTGACATCTCACGTGGTGCTCCAATCATTTGAGCACTTGTATAGGCCACTCCAATAACAAGGAGGGCTAGAATTAGGTTATAGCTTTCCATAGTTTGCTTTGAAGTAAGTACCGTAGTCTTCTTGTGATAATTAGAAGAGAAAGTGAGTTTCTCCTCTTCAGAGTGCCTCTTTTATGGTAGATAGTGTTTTTGCAGCTTGAAGCATGGTGTATGGCCGTGGCACACTTTAATTGTTGATATTTTGTAAATATTTCATGCTTAAGTGTGTTTCTGATTATGTTTACTTTAATGCCCACATGTCACACCTGGATTTGTACTATTCTATCCCATAGCATGCATGCCTTGCAAAAAGTACCTTTTAGATAGCCCTGTTCTCTGGCGTTAATTTAGGATAGAGTACCAGCTAGCTTGAGAATCATCATGATCCGGCCCTTTTGTACCGTTTAATCATTTCTGAGCTGTTACAGAGACAGAGATTCCTACCTAGAAAAATAGAGTACTCCTATTAGATTTTCTTTTAACTCTGAGTGCTTAGTATGTCATTGAAGATCTGTAGAATGTGATTCTAATAGATATTTCCTTTTTGAATTTCCATCGAAGTTTCCATACCAGCAACAATCTGAGCATACCTGAGCTTTGATCCTAAACCATGAATTCATTGTACTAGCTTCTACTTCAAGTATTACTTTCCCATGTGATTCTACTTATACTACACTACTTTTTCTTCTACTTTTACTTATGCTTAATCTCCTACCTCTAATACTAGTCCTATTTCTACTTCTTTCACTGGTTGAACTTCAACTTTGACTTCTACTACTGCTGCAGCTACTACTACTCCTTCTACTGCTGTTTCTACTTCTACTGCTATTTCTACTTCTACTGCTATTTCTACTTCTACTGCTATTTCTACTTCTGCTATTTCTACTTCTACTACCGTTTCTACTTCTACTACTGTTTCTACTTCTACTACTGCTTCTACTTTTACTACTGATTATATTTCTTCTACTGCTACTACTTCAAACGCTACTTCTGCCTCCATATTTACTACTATTTCCTTATTTACTTTTTCTTCAGCCCCTCCTACTTCTATCTGTACTACTTCTACTTCTACTTCTACTTCTGCTGCTAATTCTATAATTACTTTCTTTAACTCCTCCTTCTACTTCAATTTCTCCTACTTCTGCTACTTTTACGTCTATTTCTCCGCATATTTCTACTTCTACTTCTACTTCTTACATTTTATTTCAACTCAAAATAGACGACTCTTCTTCACTCCAAAAGAACATTCGAGTCAGTTGTTCTACTCAACAAAATTGAGTGTTTTTGTTATCTCCGAATAGCAAAGCGAATATTGAGGCATTAATTAATATCTATTAGTTTTGTATTTTTGAGAACGTAGATTTTTCTTTGCTCATCAGTGTCGATTTTACAGCATATGTTAAAGAGAGTAGCCTCCCTGTTCTGTATGTTAAAGTTCCGTTCACACTGGCAATTTCAGTTAAATCTTTTTGAAGTCTTTTCAGGTTCAAGTTGTATTCCTAGAGATTTTAAACATGTTTCCTCATACAGGAAGACTACCAATTGAAGATGCAATATGTTTGATTGACAAAGAACAGCTGAGGCAACTAAAATCCCAATGTGGAGGACTCCAAACGCTGCTGAGAAATCATGGTCATATTTTTGAAGGTGCGTCTAAAGGGACGTTTACACTAGGAGCGAAATAGCGAAGCGAGTAAATACCTGAGAGAAAATGTGTTCGCTCCAGTTCGCTGCTGCTCTGACGTTATGGTTCTATTGTTCGCATCGCTTCTCCTCGCTATTCGCTCATAGTGTGAACTCAGCCTAAGATTTCTTGTCGCTTACCAAGTGAATTCATGCACTAATTTCCAGTCAATTGGTGGTCTCAATGTGCTTCAGCTACTAGTGTATAAAATAGCAAATTGCTTCAAGCTTTTCCCAACAGCCCTATTCTACTGGCTAATTTAAACAAAATAGAAGAAGCTTTTTTCCATGGTTAATAGAAGTCATCAACATAAGGTAAATTTCTATTCGATAAATGTAATCCTGCAAAGAATATTGATGGCCCAGTACTCAATGATGCAGGGGAGTAGTGGTTAGTCAAAATGTTGCTTCTTTGAAGTGGAAGGTCAATCTTATGTATCAATATAATGCAAAATATACCACTTGACTAGAGCTGACTTACAAAACCTTCTTTGATAAATGCAATATAGTTAAGTTTGAACTTTGAATGAATGATTACTGGATATTTGTTGATAGCAAACTACTTGAACATGAGTTGCGATCACGACATGCCCAGCATTTTACCCATATCACTGCTTATTTTGGATGCATTCACAAAGTACTTTCATATAAGAAGATATATGGATGCGATTGGCAATAGGTTATCATGCATACAAGGATGATTCTAGATAAGCACATGCTTTCGTACATCTGGAGAATGAGTCAAAATTTTCCGGATTTGTGAATCGCCCCTTTGCAGTCCATTTAACAATGAGTGAGTTTCTGTGACAATCAGATCTTGTTTATCATCATTAATAATTTTCATACTGTTTTGTTTACAGTGATGAGGGGTGAAGTGTTTTTACGAAATTACCGGACTAAACAGGAAAGGAGAGGCAAGAAAAAGAAGCAGTGCTTGCAAGCTGAACGAGGATCTAATTTCAAAACGAAACTTTGTTGGTATCATTTGAACCATCCTCAAGGGTGTATATTACTGGATCGATACTGCCAGTTTGCTCATTCTGAGACCGAACTGAGATACCCAAAAGATAAATCTATATAGCATACATTTGGAAACCATGGGAATGCGGGTATCATCATTTTGAATTAACGTTGAATGCCCAAGGGCCTGGATTTCATCATTTTGAATCAATTTCGCATGCCCAAAGCGTGGAAGCAAAGTGTAGAAATATCTTAGTGCAGACGTGAGTCTATGTTTTGCATTATCTGCCATCAAAGCGTTTTTAGTAGGATGCGGAAAATATTATTGCTGAAAACACCACATTGTAATGTTTGATTGAGTTCAGTCTATGAGGTGATGGAATCCAGTCTTTTGTGTCTTTGAAGCACTGGCAACCACTGGCTGCCAATTTGATCGTTTATTGAAATTCATGTTTCAGAGTTGATTCGTAAGACTTATAGATGTATGGCAGCGCAAGGAATATATAGACAGTATAGAGTATTCAATGGCAAAATAGCTGTTGTAAATTAATTTCCAGTTCATGGTACAAACTACTTGTAAGCTAAAAACTATATACAGAATTTTAAAAATCTCTTCCCCATCTCTGTAAGTATCTTTTCCTCATATTTGACATCTAATGTAACTGAAAATTCAGCATTGTGTTTGACAATCGCTGCTTCATTACAGTTAGTAGTTCACTGAGTTTAAATGCTTGAAAAGATAGTCAATAACTCCTAATACTTTCTCAATTTGATTCTGCAGAAAGCGAAGCTCTTCGCTAATGAACAGTAGTAAACATTCCAGATGAAATATATGAATTTATATTGTTTCTATCCTGTTGTAGCTAATGACACATATAAATATATATATATATATATATATATTTATATATGTATAGATATATATTTATATATGTATATATATGTATATTGATATATGTATATGTATATTGATATATGTATATATATATATGTATATATATATATATATTTACTTTAACGGGGGAAGTGGGCAGCAACCTCAATGCAGACAAGTTTGAACTTTACAGAAATTTAAAATAGTAAATAGTATCATTACAGCATTTAAGCTCTCAATTTCCATTATAGACATATGTCATGTGTTTAAACTAAAGTAAATTTCAAAAAGCAATTTTTAATTGTATATTCAATGCTCCAGCATGGTTTGTCATTGGATAATTTTTATATATAACATTAAAAAGCTTGGTCTTATCTCTCTATTTAATTAACCTTCTCTCTCTTTTTAGTTTTTACTTTCTCGCGGCATTGTTATAGGCCCTTGGGCCTTTCCATATCAATACATACTAAAATGAGAAACAGTATTTCGTTAGTTTACTGCGTCTCATGAGAAATATTCTCTAAGTATTCGGGATGCTAGATTGAAAGGATTTCAATAATTGAGAACTTTCGGTTAGGCATGAAGTTTACATAGGTTTGTAATACTAAACTCCATAGGGCATACTTAGAGTATTTTGAATGTCTAGTTAAGTGGCGTTCGAGAAATCTTCATGATCTCGGCGCACGACTCTAAAGAGTTGTCTGTAATACACTACTAGGATGTCCTTACGATCTATGTGATAATGACCGAATCTTTCGTTTGTGTTCCTCATGTTGCTTCTTGTTACCCCTGGTAACTTGAAGCGTGTTGTTGTTGTGGTTAATGGTGGTGATGTTGTTGTTGTTGTTGTTGTTGTTTACTTGACTATTTCCTGTGCTTAGTCCAACTGCCATTGATTGTCGATGCCTTTGCACTTTTAGAAAGTTCTTCGAGCCGTCTTCAGAGCAGTCTTTGTTGTCTGGGTGGCTGGTTTTTGCCTTTGAAAGACGCTCTGTAGAATATTCATGAGAAAATCATGGCGCACAATCTGCGAGAGTTAAATGCTAAATATTGTTGTATGCGAGAGCCCATTTCTATTCATTAATTTCATTCATGAGGTCTTATTTTGTAGTAAAATTTTGTGCTCAAAATTCCATTCTCATATCAACCAATTCATGTTTAATATTTGGAATAAGTTTTAATATTTAGAATAATAAGTAAAAGACAACTTTAAAAGCGATATTACTCTATATTCTTTCCCATGATATAAGGAAAAATACATGGTACTTCTTTGAATTTCCCTCTTAGCATTCCATAGGGTATAAGCTCTAACATTAGTATCCTCATAAGTGTACTCTTTAACTGACGCCCCACATATGAAAATATGCAGGATCCTACCTACCATTCATACAGCTTCGTACTATTACTCCAATACTCTAATGACAATGCTCTAAATTATCACGATTAAAGCTGCTTTTAAAACATGACATATGACATCAATTCGTTAAATCACAATAGGCTACCAGGTGCTTAAAGTTGAATGCAGGCTTAAAGGAAACGTACCGTATGCGCCTGGATATAGCTTTTTCACGTTTTTCAGCAAAGGCACATAGCGTAGCTCCTTCGTCTCTTCATTTGCTAAGAATATAAACAAGAATATGAATGTAGAGCATATCAGCCAAGGTGCACACACGCACGTAAACGTGTTTTTATAGCTTTGCAGCTAAATGTAGAAACTAATACAGTTGAGGAATTTACACTACTGATGAGAATATGGAGTTGATTCGATGTTTCTAGTTTGGCACTGCAATTTCACATGCACCAGAAGCAGATCCAGGGGGCGGTGGGCATCCTTTCCCCCCAAATGGCAATATTTCCTATAGCCCATAATAATGTTAAGAAACTTCTCACATGAAAAATACAATAAAGCCCCCTCCCCAAATTCCAGCTCTGGATCCACCTCTGGCATTCACAAAAGTCTTTCTCGCCTTCCATGGTGATGCTGACTATAATAACACTATTTAAATATTGGGATTTAGATTCAGAGTACAGGGATGAAATGGAAATCCATTGCAAATGGTTATTTTTAACAAATGGAATTATGCAGACCTTATATAACAATTCTGCATAGCAACGTTCTTCCTACTTCTGTACTATTTTCAGAGCACTACTTTTGCACACCCAAGTAAGGAACTGTTAGAGAACTTAGACAGTAACATGCATTCAAAAGAGAACTATATACAGGAGGCGTTGCAACCAATCGCCTACTTAAGACCGGTTTCCACTTAAACGAACGCACCGATTCGGCCGAGGTGGCCCAAGGTTGATACATGTATAGAAGGGGATTATCGACCAATGAAAAAGCTCAACCGATTTGAACTTCTCAATTAGCCGATTCGGTTGAGGGTAGCCAGGGGGGGGATCCACATCTGAACCTACTACGCATGCGCCAACCTCAGACCGTCTCGATCGGTGCATCCGTTTAAGTGGAAACCGGCCTTAACTAGGTTCCATTTAATGCAAAAGCATAGTTAATTCTCTTGGAGAAAGAAGATATGTTGGCTACCTCTTCTTCGACATGTATACCTAGCTATGCTGTTTTATCTCACGAAACCTGTGTATGTTCTACATGAGTTTCTTTTGAAAACGTGTTGTTTGCTCGAATCAATCAACAATGTGCTTTTAGCTTACTCTTCATTGATATATTGCTGTCAATTTTCTACTGGTTGACGATTCCCCACAAGCAGCTGAAAGACTGTGACACCACCACTTTTTGTGACACCCTCCATTTTTGCCGAAGCCGTGAGTAATTCTTTGGCTTGTTGGTAGAACCTGGTGCACAGCTCATCTATTCTTGGTAATCCTGGGAGACTTCTCTGCTTGTCAGTAAATTTATTTAGCTACACTCCCCCATTCAAAATTCCTACTGCATGCCACTGCACACAACATAGAATGCATAGGTAAACAGAAGGAACATTCCCCTACCCCAACATATTTCTGCTCCCCTCCTCCACCCAATCAATAAATGTGCTCTCCTATTTAAAGGAAAATCATTCCTCTCTGTAAATGTTAAGTCATTGGCTGCAAGAAAATCTCAGAGACAGAGGAAATGGTGTACAATTACTAATTGACCGCTTACTTTTGATTTCCAGTAGGATGAGAGTTTCTCTTCCTTTCAGTAATGAAGTTGCATAGTCATCGAGGTGCTCTTGGAGGTGTTTTATTTCGCCTTTTGTATCACTGACCTCAATTATTGCTGCAAAGTTAATCATACATTGAAATATTTATACATTGTCTTTTGACGATCATGATATCATAGGCAGGGGCGTGGCTAGCGGAGGGGTGTGGGGGTATAAGCACCCAACTCTCAGTGAGCTCGTCGGTATAGTCAATGCATTTCGTCGTAATGAATGCATTTTTTGTCATGAAATAGTCAAAAGAGTGATGAAAGTGCCCTTTCTTGCATCAACGCATCCCAGAAAAAAAAACTCTTGTTAAAAAATTGCTTCTGTCGGTAAGTTCACACCTCTGTCGGTAAATTCAAAGTAATATCAGTTTCTGTCGGTAAATTATTGCCTTACACCCCCCCCCCAGAAAAATGTAGTAGGATCAGTTTTACCTTGTCAATGTATTCGTATGCTTTAATGTATGTTAATTATGTCAATAGTTACGTAGTTCCGGCATGTATAAAGTGCATTGTAAGAGCATTATGAGGAGTCAGTTCTCAGATCTCATCTCGAGTCATAAATACTTGTTTTACCTACTCAAAGTAACAGGCCACTTTACGCCTATTATAAAAAGAGGTCACGCGACGCCACTAATCATAGGTATCTTCTTTTCAACGTCGAAGAAACATTGAAGCCAGCAAAGGTTTATAGAGCATCTATTTGCTTTGGATGCTTCGATGCATGGACATCACGTGAAGGGGATGTGGGGGGAGCCATTCACCCCTCCCAACTGTGAAATGAACCTCTTGTTTTCCAGGGTATCCTCTACTTTTGCATTATTTTTATTCTTACAAATAATTACAAGGATAAAAATACAAAGCGATGCTACAAGGAGCATGAAATTACATAGCAACCCTGTGGCCATTAGACAAAAACAAATATAAGACAAATAAACGCAAAAATAATTAAACAGATGAATCATTCACCCGCTGCGCAACTCCTCCACCAGGGAGGAGGACACCTCAAATTGTATTAAACGAAATTTGAATAAGTCGTGAAAGGCCATGGATCAGAACGTTTTCAAAAGAAAATGTACGGCAAAAGTTTGCATTATGTAACGGGGGAATGAACTTAAAATTATCATTTAGTAATATAGTTAAAACAACTAATTGCTTTCCAAACGCTTAGAATCATGAATATTGTTGAAATTATGGTCATTGCTGAGATTTTAGTATTTGAGTCATATCATAGTTTGTCATACCGGAGTGATGGCCCAGTGGTAGAGCGTCTGCCTCACAACCAGTAGGTCGTTGGTTCGAGCCACGGCCAAGCCATACCAAAGACTTTACAAATGGTACTCACTGCCTTCTCGTCTGGTGCTCAACATATGAGAATGGAGTGGGAAATTTAAACTAGTGGAGCTACCAGTGGACCAGCCCCCCGCTGTAGCTTTCACTGCATTCGCAGACACATGGCCTAGGGCTAATGAAACGGAGGTAGGCGCCGCCCTATGCGCCATTGGGTGCGGGAAAGGACTTTGACTTGATTTGATAATTTGTCATAGCCATAGAGAATAATATGTTGTAGTTCTTCATTGCTCAGATGAAACCATATGGGTGTAGCACATTGTTGGCATACGTGAGCAGATAGTTCCTAATTGTACAAGATCTAAATCTTTTACATTTTCATTGTCTTGCAGGCGAAAATTATTTTCGCAAGTGAATTTTTCCTGCCACCTTCAAAGACAAAACATGAAATGAAGTCCGCTTGTAGGTCCTTTTCATTGTTGAGCTTGCTTCACTTGCCATAAACCTCACCCAATATTTTCCAGTATACGACTGTTTCTTCACCTCCACATTTTGAATGAATGAGAATTTTTGGCTCGCCATATATACTAGAACTGGTATCATTAATAGCATTATTGAGCGAAGTGACAATACCAGCTTTATTACACGGTTTTTTTTATAAGAAAAAAGTTTATAAGAAAATGAGGTTCAAATCGTCAAAGTCTTAAGAAAATCGTAAGAAAATCACGAGGCTCAAATTCCAAAATTAAGTGTTCTTATAGGCCATAAATCGGTAATTTTGTCGTTATTGCATTCAAAATTTTAAAGATGGAATTCAAATTCAAGTATGCAATGGTATTAACGAAAGTGTAAACCACTCTAGCCAGTATATTTCAGCAAAAGTTAAGAAAAATTTAGGGATATCTGAGGCTCAATTTCGGAAAAAGTTAAGAAAATTGAGGCTCAGGCAAAATAATGATTTTCTTATAAAAAAAACGTGTATTGCTTGATACTGATATTGGTTGACTTCGCGGGGGAGAAGTAAATTGATAGCTATGGGATAGGGGGGAGAAGTAGCTCTTCTTGTACACGTATCTTTATAAGAAACCAAGAAATTGGTCCACCTAGTTATATAGGAAACTGCGAGAGGTCCCAGTAAGAAAGCTTTTTTACTACTGCACCCTGTCACAACTTATAGTTTAAATTGAAACTGGCAGCGCCCTCCCCTGTAGAGAAGCCTATACAAGGTAAGACAATCGAAAAGTGTGATGGTGAAACAATAGAGAGGTTGTAGAAAAGGAGGCAGGTATAAGTTAGTGAAGGAGGAGAAAAAACCACGAAATGAAAGATGAAAAGAAGTGAAGCCAGAAGTGAAGAGAAGCCACAACGGTGAGAAGGACGAGACAAGGAGAAGAAAGAACTCATACAATAACTCAAAGTAAGCGAGGAGGAATAGCTCATAGTATGACAGAGGAAAGTTTTGTTCATCAAATTAGTGCTTATTTAAGGTTGATTGCATTGGAAAATTGATGAACTTCGATAAAATTCATATTATCCAATTCAGTCTTCTGTTAAAAAGGAACTCAGAAACCACTGTGGTGAGGCTTAAAACCTACCATTTGTGACACACCCCTTCCAGTGTGACACACCCCTTCCTTTGCCCCCTCCGTGCTTCTCATCCTTTGCATCACATGCTTGACTCTAGAAGTTATTTGCAAATAATACGTGAATTATGAGTTTTCAATTCCTGTATGGGCTCATTTCCTACGTATGCATGATCCTTATGCATGATTTATAAAGTAGCGTATACTTTACCGTTATCAGGACATTTGCAACGCTTTTTTATATCGTCGAGTAGTACCAGTATCTTGCAGTTTGGGTTGAACAGCAGGCTTTGATCTTCTAGCAAGAAAATACTATTGTTCAATATCGTTAATTCTCAGCTGATGCAGCGAGTTCGTTGAGGCTTGGAAGTAGAGAAAGGTTTAAGTTAACGAGATAGAAGTAATCTTTTGCCCCAAACAAGTTGGGGAAGAAGAGATTTGGAAGTTTACTGGAAGAAAGTATGCTGGAAGAACAAATCAGGATGATCGTTTTTTCTGTCTCATATAGGCATATAGGCATGACAACTTTTGTAGTAAGTTGTCTTTAGCTACTGCGCTTGGTCATAAAAATTCATCTACTTGTCAGCGGTCAAAACGAGGTATCTATCCTTAAGAATAGATACCACTGGCATTGACGCAAGGATCCACAGTGTCCTTTATAACATACAAAGAATGAACCAAAACATACATAAGTCTGTTTAGCATAAAGTAAAAAGTGCTATTCTTTATAACATAGAATGATTACAGCTAAACCATAAAAGAATTTAAGTTCTAAAAGGAATAAAACTTGCGAATAAATTCATTTGTTTGATAAGTTAGCGGATTGCAAAGCGCCATTAAGAACTTTCAATAGCCTCTGCCCGTGATAAACCAGCTTTGCATTACTTTATGAGGTTTTAGGGCAATTTCTCCCCTAATCCCCTCTCGATAGCTCCATTACTTCCATAAAATGTAAGATGCATGTGCTGGGGTGTTGGTGGAGATTAGTTTATTGTTGTGCAGTTCCCCTACCCTGAATGCCAAAGGCATGAAATTCTTTCATCCTGGCACACCAGCCTTGTCAAGTTCACAGGACTTGCAATTGTAGAATAAAAAAACAATAGTATAGAAGCTGAAAGCTCAGGTTATGTACACAGTAATACATTGTCCAATAAGCGGATTAAACCTTCGTAATGAAACATTTATGTTTTTCTCGTCCTCTCTCCTGTAAATGCTTTATGTTTTTAACAACGCATAATTTCAACGGCTCTTTTCTGCCAGTAAGATAAGCCTTTGACAACCAGTTGTTTTTCCCGGCTATGCGTGAGGCGAAGCCTTTTGTCCATCCTTCATTTTCGATATACTGAGTATAGTAAGCGTTCGATTGAAGGATTTCAAGAATTCTTTTGTCCTTGAAGTTGTTATGCTTACAACAATTGAAGAAATAGTCAACTATATATCAGGATCAAATGTAAACAACATGCAGTGGCCTTCTAATTTTTCATATCTAAAATCTATAAGAGCTTGCATAGGAGCTGTTTGGGGAGTGTCTCCAAACCTCCTGAAGATAAATTGGCTTCCATAATACACAATTATGCTGAAAATTTATTGTACAGTATAATTGAAATGATTTACGACAACAAGAGATTCATTGTATCGGCTTTTAATAAACTCAGATCATTGTTTACTGACCTACCAAAGCTATTTCTAGACTTCGTAATTTTAAATTTTAAGTTCTCATAATAATCTTAGAGGCCTTAAAGATTTGAAAATCATAACAGACATATTCGTTGTAAAAGGGTAGGTGATCTAGATTTTAGTCGTGCAACTGACAGCTGAAGTTAAATTATGAGCGCCTGCAGTAAACTTTCTTATAATTTTGATACTTACTGTTAAATTTGACAGTAACGAATGACATTCTGATGTATGTAGTTGCCTCCAACAATGCGAAGTCTTTTAGACGCTTATTTTGTTTTCTTGCCAATAATAATAGAATCGACCGGGATCCATTCCTTGGTTGGTTGACTCTGTTAATTGCGCATTAGCACGGTGCTTTGTTGACTATTTCAACAGTTCATCCCCGTTTTACGATTCCCAGCAACTTGAATTTGAAATTTCAATTGAATCGCAGTCAGTTTGAACAGAATTTAAATCGCATTTTCATGAAATGTTGCGACCAAACCAGCGTAGATAACTGGCTGCTTTTCTATTGAAGTAAAACTAATTTGAGTGAAGCTATCTCTTTGAAAGCGTCATCTGATGTAATTACGGCTTATGGCTTGTTGTTATGTATATTAAACCTAACATTTTTGCGACATGTACTGATTTCCCAAGATAAATGTTTCAAACAGAATCATAATTATATCTTCACCTAGGACATTTTCTCCCCAGTATCCTGCAGGCAAATATTCTGATGCGAAAGAATGCACTTTGCAATTACTATAGCACCCGGCGCTTTTAAGATAGTTATCTGAACCTTAGGCAGCTGAACATTGAGGCGGCATGGATACAAATTCACCATGCAATGAGTAAATTGAAGACAGTCCGTTTTAATGCATTGCTTCTTGAGATTTTTTCCTTGTAATATTTTGCGATGAGCGAGGTAGCTTAATGCCTCCCATGCGGAAGGTCTACGGTTCGAGCCTGACTCGATGCCCTGACTGAATGCTCGCTCACTGTTCACCCAGCAGCAAATGGGTACCCAGTGGGAACACTGGGAAGATAAAGGGGCGAGGAAAGGAACTGGCCACCCTACCTCACATGCCGATGGCTCAGGATAAGTGTCCTCTCTAACAGACACTCCCCTACGTACGAAAGTATAGGGGACTACCTTTACCTTAATATTTTACGGGTATTGGTTATGAGGATGCTACGCTTTAGTTGGAGATGTGTAGAGCAATATCAATACTGGCTCTCAGAAGCACACGGTTTTTTATTTATAAAAAAGTGGTTTATAAGAAAGTAGTGCTGCTCATAATGTTGAGAAAGTTCAGTATCGGGTATTTGAGACGTAAAAAAAGGTTAGTGCCGGATTTTTGAGACTTACGAAAGCTTACAAGTGTTTAAAATGCAATAAGCCTACAATCTCTGCCAAAAGTCTTGGAACATCAATTAATTAATGCATAATTTCTGATAGAAATAAGTTTTTCATCCATGTCGAACGATTGAAATCTCCTCCCCCCTAAAAACAATGTTGGTTGAATTAAGTGTTTATTTGTCAGAGAAGGGTCAGCAAGCATAGCGACTATGACTGTATAGAACAACATTTTTTTGAGGTCGAGAGGGGGATACTACTCAATGAGCAGCAGAAATAAAGCAAGTGTTCCAAGGCTTATGGCAGAGATTGTATGTAAAAACTGTTATGTACACTCTTTTTCTTTTATAAGAATAAAGTCTATAAGAATATTGAGGCTCAAAATTGCTAAAAGTTAAGAATAATTTAAGAATATTGCCAGGCTCAACCTTCATCAAAACTAAAATATTTTGTTAATCGAATCAAAGCTTTATACGAGAGTGGATGGTTCATGGGACAATTCGAGTACTTCAATAAAACTCTTGCCAAATATAGAGTTGTATCTTCAGATGATAGCGAGGACTACATTGGCATTGATGATATTGATGGAGTTGAAATAATGCTTTTGGACTAAAACCGTATTTTGACTTGTTCTGTTTGTTCTCGTTGAAATTTATGACGAATCAACACATCAAAAACGATTTAATATATTTCTTTGATCTTAAGGCGAATTTACACCTTGTGTTGAGCAAGAAAAATTTAAGAATAATTTAAGAATAATCTGAGGCTCAAAACCGAAAATTTTTAAGAATATTGAGGCTCAGAAAAAAATTAGGTATTCTTATAAAAAAAAAGAGTGTATGTTATCTTGGCTTTCCTCTAACAGTTTAACATCTGCTATTTACTAAGATTTCTCATAATTTTTAGTGCAAATGAAGAACTTCACTTTCCTGTGATGAGCATGTGCAAAGCATCAGAACTCAAAACAATTTCTGGTAAGAAAGTGTTAAGTAAGTTTCATCACCAAGGCAAAGAAGTCTTTTTTAGGAAACAAAAAACGTGTCTTGTTTTGTACTTTAGTCAAACTGGTCAAAGCCACCTTACCACTTGTGCAAGATACTAAAACAGTCACCTAGTAATTCACGATTTTTATTTTGTAAGGAACCTAGCTCAAAGCCTAGCTCTAAAAGTTCCCTATTTTCGGACCTCTTTTAATCAAATTCTACTACTAAAAGTTCTTTAATAGTTCCTTAATTTTTACTGCACACATAGTGTCTTAAAAGGGATACAAGCACAAGGAAACATCTCTGTTCTAAATTTCACATTTAATTTTTGCTAGAAGTCAAAGTCAAAAGCACGAATAAGTTAGGGAAGAGTTTTATAATTGCATCTGGTAGTATTTGGTTATAGATGAATGAAACTGGCTTCCTATTTCTGGAATATTTGCAGTTTCAAATGTTGCAGATTGGCTCCTAATATAAAAAAGCGTGTACACCAGTAATTGTTTCTCAATCACGACGTTAAGACTGTCCTATCTTTTGCTTAGATTGAACGGTTAACATCTATGTCGTTCTTCTGTATATTCGCTTTGATCTTTGATGGTTCCAGTGGAAACAAACCCGTAATTTGAGGAAATGCCCTAGAGGGTCAAACCTGCCTGTACGATCACTATGAAGCATCAACAGCCTTATGTTATTATTTAAATCTCCAGTTCAATAGCTGCATTGGGGGGGGGCGCTCCATGGAAAATTCTTTATTAGTGAGCATTGCCCCTCTATGCCCCTTCCATTTGTGTGCCTGAGTTCACTTTACACCCTTCATAATTGCAACGTGTTTTGATAAGTAAAACGGATTACCCACAGGGAAATTCATTCTATGTCAAGGATCATATACAATTTTTTCTTGGAAACTTCATGATTATGATAATATATTTTAAGTATACAATGATACACCTCGCTACTTGAAGGCAGTGTATAATTGATAAGTCTGCTGTATGTATAAAAAACAACACACACACACTCAAAGAAAAGCAATTACGAAAATGTATTTGAGTTAATGTTATAATCATTATTATTATAATTTAACAATATTTATACAGGTTAGCTTGTCCAGCAATGTGAATTTGCTGCCATCAATCGAGGACCTGTTTACCTAAAAGAACTAACATCAAATTATATACAAATTAACAAATTTAACAGTATTAAGTTCAAAGGAAAAGTTAGATGCTAGAAGTCAGCGTTAAATCTTTGCAGGCAGTCTTAAATTTAACTACTGATGACTCGGTTTTCACCTTTTATTGCTTATGGCCTTTAAAAATATTTGTCATAAACGGAGTTGGGCAAGATACTCTAAAAGATTATCTTGTTACAATATACTGTTACTTGCAAAAATAAGTATCTTACTACAAAATACTGATATTCACAACAAAAATTATCTTATTGCAAGATACTAGATATTTTCAAAATATGTATCTTGGGTAACTTTTCAATATACTGTTATAAAGATACTTTACGAAAAGGCACATGAACAATCATCATCATCAATAGACGGGAAGTTCATTTAGCCGTGGCTCTCCATGCTTCTCTATTCTGTTCTAATCGATATAAATCAGCAAAGCTCCGATTTCCACCAAATTCTCGAATGCTATCAATATACCTGGTTTCTGGTTTTTCTTCTTTTTCCATACACGGCCCCAATTATTAAGTCTGTGCAAATGTCACCTTTTCTAAATAAATGTCCGACAAAAGCCATTTTTCGTTTAACGATTGTAGTAAGCAGTCTTTCATTAGTTCTAATTTTACTCAAAACATATTCATTGGTCTTTTTATCAGTCCACTTAATTCGAAATAAGCGTCGATAGCACCACAACTCAAAGGAGTTAATTTTGTTTTTGTCAGTTGTTTTTAGAACCCAGCATGAACAATGCTACTTACAATTTGTTTTATAGCTGGCGCATGCTCATATCAACCAACATATATACAAGCAATATGTGTGTAATACCGTATTTTCTTGAATAGAAGCCGTCCCTAAACAAAAGCCGCCCCTGAATATAAGCCGCACAAATTATCTTCAAGAGGTAAATTAAAGCCGTCATTGATTAGAAGCCGCATTTGTTAGTCTTTGGAGAAGTTAAAGGTGCAAATGGAATACACGTTTTTTATAAGAAAACCATTATTTTGCATGAGCCTCAATTTTCTTAACTCTCCCCGAAGTTGAACCTGAGATTTTCTTACATTTTTCTTAACGATTAAATTTTTCTTAATTTTTCGACTCCACACAATCTAATTAGGATCTCCTCGCTCATTACATTTTCCATTTTTCTAGAAGAAAACTTCAGAGGTAGTACTTTTATTGAGTTTCCCTGATAATGAATGAGTAATATGCAGCATGTTAATCGGGGCATTGTGTATTTGTGCTGGTTGCTGTATAATTAACCCAAACTTCCGATCCCTCCTCTTCTTCTGACCCTCCCCCCGCTCCTTTCATCTTAAGAAATTTTCCAACCCCCCTGCTTATTAGGGCCCTCCCTGATGTTCCCCTGAAACTCGATCTGACGATTTGTTTATTTTGCAAAAGAGGCTAGATTCTGGTTCAACGTGGATTCAAATATGGCGGGAAGAAGGAGGATTGGTGTTATTGGCTACGGGAATTTAGGTAACTGAGAAGGGTTCCTTTAACATTTAAGTAATTCTTGGATACTAGAAAATAAGTAGAATGTTTAA
>OLMO02000262.1:5017593-5033469 GCA_900291935.2 Cassiopea xamachana | reverse complement strand
TTTGAAGGTATGTGTCTTTGATTAAATCAGTACATTCTCCACCATGCCAGTGAATTGAAGTTACTGGAAGTGCTAATATATGGAAGCCACAGAAAGACGTCAAAGATTTAGGTGAGTCACAGAGAGTCATGGAGAGCCAGGGAAAGTTAGGGAGTTTTTTCTAAAATATTAAGAGGTCAAGGAACTTTTAAGGAAAATTTTGTAGCTTGCTCTGTGATAGGTTTTTGTCAGAACCTTTTCTCCAAACAGATTAATGTAGGCGACCAGCATTTCAGCAATGTTGCTATTTTGAAATAAGGCTGATGTCTTTCCTCACTCTGTTTGCAATTTGTGTCATGTCTAAAACCAAGACGATTCTGTGTATGACATTGTTTTGTCAACATTATGAATTGAAAGTAAAGAAAGGAAGGATTATGGATAATCTTAAAAAACCTTAAGTATCATTTAACTGATGATTAACTTAACATTAACTTAAGTATCCGTTGATGTTGTACTTTTCTCTTGGTATTTCGGACATAATGAACCATTTCCCATTGCGCAGGAATTGCTCTAAAGTATGCAAAGTCTCATTTTGTCATTCATTTTTAGCTGGCTCCACAAAATGTCTTCAAAATGGCTTCAAAAAATGTTTTATTGCCAAATATTTTCCTTAGTTTCTACTTGAATTGTGCATCTTCAATGTTAGAGCAATTCATGTTGAAAACCAATTTTTATGCTTGGTTTTTGCTCCTTCTGCATGATTCGTACCTTCTGTGCTTGTAGGCTGTGAACAAATATTTCCGCATAATTAATCTTGAATGTTTGCGCTTAGGCCCTTAGAGTCACAATGAAAAAGCACCCATCAGCATTCAAACTAGAAGGATATCTCGCAGAGAAAAATATGGCTGTTCAAAATGAGGCCGTTGTTTTATATGATGGTAAGCATTGATTCATTAACTTTTCTAATATGCAAGTCGTATAATGAATTTGCCATGCCATGCTCTGATTCGTTGCGTGAACGCATGCCCAAAAGTGATTTGATAATGCACTTTAAGTTTTGCTTACTTCTTGTATATTTTAATGCTATCCTTTTTGCCAAACATTCGATCTTCAATCATTTTTGTGGATAGAAAGGATGCAATGTATATTAATCCTTGTAGGTTTCGGGCCCATCAAAATTGCCTGTAATTGAATGCAGTGTGTATCCGAATCTGATTTTGCATGAAACAGCCTACCTTTGTAGTGACTGCTAGCCTAGGGAAAGCTGAGTGTTAATATTGTTTTGGACATCTCAATAAAATAGAGAGACTATCCACATAAATTTTACATCATTCGATAGCTCTTGGTTTGTGTGTGCATGTCGTACTTTTTGCAGAATGAGCGAGGTGGCATAGTTGTTAGAGCGCATGCCTCTCGTGCAGAAGGTCTACGGCTCGAGCCTGAATCGAGACCTTGACAAAATGCTCGCTCACTGCTCACCCAGCAGCAAATTGGCACTCGGCGGCAACACTGGGGAGATAAAGGTGGCGAGGGAAAGAACTGGCTACCCTACCTCATGCCGATGGCTCAGGATAAGTGTCATCTCTAACAGGCACTCCCCTACTTACAAAAGTATACGCTACTACATTTTTACTTTGTACAGACCTCCCTATATATCCTAAAAACCCTAAAAGTTCGTCTTTTTCCTTGAAAATACTAAATTATTCATAAAGTTAAAGAAGAAACTTATTTATTGTCCTAAGTTTTTCAAGAGTCTTGCATCCGATATTATTAATGGTGTTAAAAGGAGTGTAGAAAAGTGAATAATGTGAAGATAGTAAATTTACCCTAAAGCATAGCAGCATCACTAACAGAATTCTTGAACATGGAAATTGTGAGCATGGGATTTAGATAGGAAGGCTCTTCTAGCCAATGTTAATAAGGAAACCAACTGAGGGAGGGCAGACAGAATTCCATTGGCGCTTACATGCCATCCAGCTCTCAACATTTTGGGGAAACCGTCAGGGATCTCCACTGTGCTTTCTAACTTAGAGGAGC
Source organism: Cassiopea xamachana (assembly GCA_900291935.2). Classification (NCBI taxonomy): domain Eukaryota; kingdom Metazoa; phylum Cnidaria; class Scyphozoa; order Rhizostomeae; family Cassiopeidae; genus Cassiopea; species Cassiopea xamachana. The sequence goes on along the minus strand of OLMO02000262.1, from coordinate 5,031,453 downwards.
ATAGGGCGGTTTTTCCTGAACCTTTGGTCACTGCATTTCGACGCTGCAAGAACCTTAAGGATATATTGGTTAGGCTAGGCTTAGGTATAACTGTTATAAAAGGGGTTCTTCTCATTGTAAAAAGTCCAGATGTCAAGTGTGTTTATCAATAGATATTTGTGATACTTTTAATTCCCATGTAACTAAGAAGGAGTATAAGATTAATTTTGGAAATAGTGGGACGCACCCACATTGAGGTGTGATATTTGATGCCAGAGGGACCACGTGTGGCACTGGAAATACAAAAATACTTATACAGTTTTTACATATAACGATCTTACGTATAGTGAGTGGGGGAGGGTATGCGAACTAGTTTCTCTGTACATGGGGGCTTTGCAAAAGATAATCGAGAAGCACTGTTTATTGTATTGAAAAATATCAACAAAACCAATTACAAAATATTTAAAAATTTCAAACTTTGTGTTGCCACATACGATTAGGGTTGGAGGTAAAGATTACTTAGCAAACTGTGTATGTTTGAACATATTTGGAGGATTTCATATGGCGGATATTGGAAAGCTAACGCTAGCCCTAACCTTATCCAATGTCACATTCGCTGTAGGTTGGGACTAGGACAACTCCTAACGGCCCCCAAGGTTTAATGACACTGATGAGGCCCCCATAGATTTTCAAGAGAGACGGTTTTACCCTGCCACTAAGAGCTAGTTCATACAATGAGCCATAGGTGATCCGAACCTATAATAGCATTGGTTCAGCAATGGCACAGCCGAAGGGGATGAGCCATTGTTGAACCAATGAAATGCATGATTGTTGCTCGAGCCAATGAGTTTCTGTGGTTTCATACGTTGAACCGGAGATGAACTTAACTACTGAAATTGGTAAATGCAAAGGTTCGGGTTATCTACGGCTCAATGTATGAACTAGCTCTTCGAGATACTGACTTGTAAGAAACTGACACCATATTCATACACTTCACAAAAACTTCATACAGAGACAGTATTACCTGAAACCATCAAACTAATCAGCCTGAAATCAGGTTTCTTATAAATAATTTTGATCAGAAAAATGTATCTTTCAAGCACTTCATAATGCAAAACTTGTTAGGTGTCCTACAAACAAAAATGCATTGTACATTGAAAGCAGATTTCATGGTTTCTTTTAACACATACCTGCACATTTTGTGAGCTTCATGCTGTAATTATAAGAAATTATTCAGCTTGTTTAGTCTTTTCATCCATTTATAAGAAACCAAACAGCCTCGTTTTACAAAATGAGTTTCTAAATAAATGGCGGGGGTATTACTGTAATTTTTTTTGGTATTATTTAGGGTCAACATAAGAATGGTTCCTAATTTTACTGAATCTCTAAAAGTCCCTAATGTCTCTGTTGCGCCACTGACTCTATCCCCGACCCTTTCCCCCCAACCCTTCCTAATCCCTTTCAAATCCTTCCAGCCCCTTTTAAGCCCTTTCCGCTCTTTTTACTAGCGTTGTATGAAACTACAATAGTGCTGATAAGGTGTATAAAGTTTTTGTCATTAAGGCCTAGATGTATATTTGTCAACAAGTAGTAGCATAAAGTAGGAATTGATTGTTGGTTAGTATACAGCTTGATTTGATTTCGAATTCCACAGGTCCAGTCCGTGGCTTATGTCCACTGGCACCAAACAATGTGAACACAATGGCAGCCGCTGCACTTGCTGCCCCAAATCTTGGATTTGATGGTGTTCGAGGCTGCTTGGTTTCTGATCCGAGGTTAGTTGTTATATATCATTTCGAGCGTACTCATTATGGCAGCTCTTTTATGCTGCCTGTACGTAGGGCAAACGCCTTTTGTAATCTAAAGACACTACAACCTTTGTTTCTCTTTTATTTTCAGAATAAGTAATAGAAAATCATTGCTTTCCTAAAGTTTGCTTTCATTTTCATTATTTGATTTTGATTTTGATTATTTAATTTTAATTTTCACTATTTAATTTTCAGTTTTGTAAGTATTGCAAGCAGTCGATCAGTTCCTACACGTAAAGCAGGCACTTTTGATGCAATTGAACCTTGCATTTTTCATCTGTATCGTAGTATGCATACTAGGAAAGGGCCGTTTACCATCTTTTGACGACCTAGTTTTGGGTATTACTTACTAGCTTATAGTTAAATGTTTGAAAGGCATAGTTTTCTGCCATTTCACTTTGTCTATTGATCGTTTTCGAAAATTGAATCTCTCCCTATTTCATACGATATTTTGTATCTACTGACTAAGTGTAGCCAGTTGAAAAGCTCCTGATTTTCAACACTAGTTTGGATTGCCACATTGTTGAAATCGATGTTGATGGACCTGGACTACCGCCTAGTCAGTTTTCAGTGAAAACAGTTCGACGCAATCCAGCATCATCGGGAGTTGTAACTGGGTCTGCTACCTATGGCTCATTTTGGAGCAGTGTACTAGGTAAGGAGTTGCAACATGTGATTTTTATGATAAAGAGTACTTTTTTGATTTCTTATTTAATCACGACATCCATTCAGTAAAAGTACAAAAATCATAATTAAAAATAAGGGTCCTAATTATAGATATAGTGAATAAGTTAACTTAACAGATGTAAAACCAATACTTTTCTTCCATTGATTCGTGCGCAAAATAGTTTTAAATTTTTTCCTTCAGCTCGGAAAGTGATTTTTTAGCTAATTCTTCAACCAGGTTAGTGTATTAGACGCTCTCATGTATGTTGGGATAGAATTCTAGGTTTAGTCCAGTGTAGCTACAACTTTTTCTACTGAAGTCTAGATGTAGCCTTGGAATTTGAGTGCCTAATTGCCAACTCCCAGCTAATTAATTTTTGAAAATTTTTCCAACCCCGCTCTTATTAAGACCCTCCCCTGGTTATTAGTTTTTGCGCAAAAATTTTTCAGAACATGCTCGAAGCAGATATTTTGAACAAACCTTCTTGTCTGTTAGAAATACTTTTGTGCTGCTTACATTCTCACGACCATATACGCCTGATTTATAAGCAGAGATTGCTTCTTAGCAGTAATATCTTAGATTTCAAAGCATTTCTTCTACCCCTCCAGCTTATTCAGACCCCTGCTTATTAAATTCTACTAACGTTTTCAACCCCCTCCCCGCTTATTCCGACCCCCCAGCAATTAGGCACTTGAGAGTAGGGGCTTGCTAGCTGGCATAAAATATTTTAGCCTGTTTGAATGCTAGCTGGAGCCTTGGTCTTGATTGCTTCCTTGAAAATGGATTTGCTCATGTATTGCACACTTGCTGCAGTGAGCCTTTTGACTTACAATTCAGAACGATGACAGCACTCTAAACTGGCATTGGAGTTTCAATGCTATCGTTGAAACATTAGCTGTCCCTATTTTTCCTTATGCCATTCTTTACGTTCATGTTTGCGCTTGGAATTTAACAACTGGGCGAAGCTCATAGGAGGGCCTCATTTCATTTTAGTAAAATTTCCATTTGATGCCTATTGGTCTCATCAGCATCAAAACTATAATGGCATTTCATGGCAATTTTTGTTATGATTGCAAAGCGAAGTACACAAGTTCAGAAAAGTTAGGCCAGAAACTTAAATTCTTCTTTGTTTTACTGAACCGGGAAGGTGTGCCCGTTGGGTCAATGGCCCAATAGCAACAATGTTAAAATGTTCCTTGCACATCTGTTTGAAGCAGGAAGCAAGCAATGTTGTAGCACAATTGCTGAAGTGGACCTGCATTTTCTTCTGCATTGCAGTAAAGTTATGTAAATACTTAATTATTTAAAGTAAAATAGATTAGTTCAAAGAGTAATAGAGTTCATTAGTGATGTTATCATAGAAATCTATTTTTAGAATTTTGATATTTTGAGAAGATGGAGTGAAAGTGCATCTCAAAATAACCATGTGTTGATAATTTTAGATGAATGTTGTCAAAATGGACTGAAATAAGACCATTTGAAGACAGAAAACTTGCTATACAAACCACTGTATTTTTCTCCTGGTTCTGAACACTTAGAGCCGTACTAAAAATGCAGTGATTTTGAAAGGAACCAAATCATCATTCAATTGCCTATATCTCAATTATTATTTTTCAGATCGAGCTGAAATTTGTCAATAGTAGTTATTTCTATGCACTTTTTCAGAATTTCAAGCCAAAATAAAAATATAATTATTTTATAGAATGTTTAAGCTGTCTGATGTTCTTGCAGTTAGTTCCTACGGTGTTTTAGCCCTAGCCTAAATTTGTAACATGGATTGCCTTACCAATCAAAAAGCTATTTTGCTGGGAATTTTTATATTCTTGCAGGTGCTCGTGGTAGAGGATCAGGAGTGCATTTGTGTTAGCAGCAAGTGGTGAATATCTTAAGCAGTTTTTCCTCCTGCGAGTCAGATTGATTATTTTGAGTGAAGCAGAAACTTAAATGGATGTATAAAGGACTGCCGTCAGATATGTATTCATACTGTCTTAGTGGTGAAGGATTTCACTCTATGTGTTTGGATATCTGTACAATCACTTGAAAGTGGAAATAGAACCACACATTTGAAAGCATATGCCTGTGAAATTGGTATAATTTGTTTGCAATTGAAGATTATCTCGCCAGTAAATAAGCTGCCACCAAGACTTGGAGTATTGACTATCAGCTTTGGCATGAAATGCGACACTCATAAAGCAACCCCATTGATCTTAAACATAACAAGCCTTCTACATTTTATGATAAGCATTATCTTTCATTGTCAAAATTAGAGTATATGATGCTTGATATTTGTAGTTGTAAAATTTTAAGTTTTATATTTTTATGAACACCGTAGTACCTGCTTTCTTTCAATAACTGGCATTTTAAATAGGCATCCGAAAACTTTTAATAAGACGTTTGTACTTTCTCCAATACCTTAACTAAGGCTTTCACTGTTAACTGTAACTTCTAGTTTTACAGCACATCAATTGAAATGGAGAAGTTTTTCACTTCTTAAACGTCAGGGATATTAATTTTTATTTGTGATAGACGTATTTCTTATGGTTGTTTACGTGCTAGCAAGACAATTATCTTAATTGAATCGTTGCCAATTAATTTTTTAACTGCTGATGAAATTGCAGTTGTGTATTGTAAATATATTGATCTGGGAATTTAACTTAATTGCAAGTAAACAACAAGCACTTGATTACTTTGTTTTCTTTCAGTTCATATTCAATCACAGTTTCTAAAGATTATTATCAGATAACAATGTGTCTTATGTTCATTATCTTTGTATTCTTTTCGACGTGAAGTACAAATAATAACAGCTTCCTCTACTTTTATTTACTAAGTTTTGTTTTTTCCTATTTTGCATTAATTTCACAGTGTTTTAATTGGCAGAGCCTGGAACAAGGTCAAACGTTCCTCAGCTGCCAATTCTCTTAGCTGAATCATCCTCATTTTGTAGAAACAAGACTAATGCTGTATTTGGTGGAGTATACATGAATGTTGCTTATTTAAAAACCTAACCAAAAATTTTCAGTGCCATGTCTTTTCTTGAGGTAAGATCTAGAATTGCGTCTAAAAATCTAGGAATCCGTTTATTTCTTATACTTCAGAACATGTGCACGATTTGATTTAATCACACAGCTTAAAGCATCAACTAGTATGATTCAAAAACATCTTGTTTATTGTGGTCCAGGTTCTTTGTACTCGTGCTACTCCTTGAACTCCCTAAAGACTCCTTAGATTTAATTTACGTTTTAAGGGCGCTGAAAAGCTCCTTAGATTCGTGCATTTTAGAAAAAAATCCTTCAAAACTTTTTGTTTTCTTTACAGCAACTACACTGTAATACAAAGCTCCTTATGTCAAGTCAATTCTAGAGGGAGAGCATTTCCAGTGGCAGATGTTTTTAGGTATTGAATTACTTTTATTATGGAGACGCACAAAAATACTCCTCAAAAGTCATTTTTGGTTCTTTGAAACTCATTAAAGAGTTCTTAAATGTTGTCTAATCACCACAGAGCGAATCCAGCACTATGTTATAAGATGTTAAACCATGCGATAGATGCTTTTCCAAATGTATGACTTTGCCTCAAAATCACAGGAATATATTCAAATCTTTGTTGATGTTTACTTCATCATAAGACGGAGCAAGAGTTTAATAGGCCAATAGATAGTGCATTGACAATGCAAAAGCTTATCTAAAAGCAGTATTTTTGCTGCAGCACAAAAATTCTAGGCCTTAATGAGCTGGAGTCTTGTGCTATTCTTAAATTTCAGCATTTTTGAGCCTCAATATTCTCACAAGCTTTATTCTGTTACAAAATAGTGGCTATCATACCACTGGATATCAAAGACGGGGTGGAGCATGGAGAAAATGGGGGACACACAGTGTAGCTACATGGAAGACAATTTATGTGATCTTTATTAAACTCAAAATAAATGGGACCAGCTTCCTATTTTTTTGATTTTTGGCAATGGTAAAGTTATTCAAAAATGGATACTTTCTTTGATAGTTTGTCCTTGGTACTAATGGTTCTTTAGTCCACCCCCCACTCGCCCGCCTAATGCATATAGGTTCCATATAAAGTTCTTCCTTATGAACCAGGCGAGTAGTCAGTTAATTGCTGATACGAAAACGGTATGGAAATGTTCTGTTTTGGCCTACCGTTTACACTGAAACTTTTCATGTGCAGCATCAAATGACAACGACTTCATACGAGAATGCTATGCCGTTTACACTATGTCGTTTTGTACGAAAACTGTATACCTTTTTGCGCCCGCCATTAATGGCGTTAATTTTCCCTAAGTCGCGTTGAAAGGACCGGCTTAATAAGAGTGGACAATTCACGATTTTCGGCAAGCTGCTTTATTTTTGTAGCTCTAGTTCTTGGAACCATTCACTTATTACGTCATCAGAGAAGGGGAATCTTGTAATGCTTGCGCTTGATTATTGGGGTTGGGAGGAGAAGGATAGATATCCTGATATACCGCATTTCCTCGAAAGAGAGCCCCTCTTGAATGAGCGCCTCATTTGAAGTAAATATTCTTAAATATGTGCCTCTTCGATTGGGCGCCCCCTTTAATAACGATTTGAAATTTAGGAATAATGTAAGGCTTCATCACTTTTCATAATCATACGTTTTTGAATGGCTTAAAATATGGCCCGAAGTGGTGGTAGACCAAACGTCTTCCCGGGCGTTATCAGAGCCAGCGTAAAACGGGGCCTGAATGTAGTAGTATTGTCGAATATGGTCAAATGTTTATGAAATAGAGAGGGGTATATTTTTGGCTACCGGCGTAAAACGGGCCAATAAGGTAGTGTAAACGGGGCTTGAATGTGGTAGTATTGTCGATTATGGTGCAATGCGTATGAAATAGAGAGGGGTATATATTTGGCTACCGGCGTAAAACGGGCCAATAAGGTAGTGTAAACGGGGTGTGAATGTAGTTGTATTGTTGAATGCTTATGAAATAGAGAGGAGTATATGGCTACTGGTTTGAATGGCTTGAATGAATGATCGAAAAGTTGTCGGGGCTCCGCGGAGAATCGCCGCATGGATAGACTGTATATTCATCTCTGCCATATAACAACTGTATCTGCCTGATTGGATCAATAATAGTATTAGCAGATTGTGTATTTTGTGAGAAAATGATAAGAAAATTGAAGAAGATTATTCAGTTTGGAGAGTTTTTGCGTGGTTCCTTTCGACGCGTTTGAAGATTTATGCGATGTTCGTGAGATATTAATTTTTGCGCTGCTGATTGCCAATCAAATCTATCATTACATGATTTTCTTCTACTTCNCATAAATCAATGAAACTTCTTCTTCGTCTCCTTCGAGAATTTCCTCTCACAAGGTTTCACGCAGCTTCGAGTAAACTCACAGTGATGCAGGCTGAAAGAGAGATTCCATTAAATGCTGCTTTGCGCGAAATTACGCCAATTACCAATTTACTTAACAATTTCAATTTTTTTTCAATTTTTTTCAATTTATATATATCTATACACTATTTTTCCCTTCAGGAAGTTACAATCAAAGTAAAGATAGAAAAAGAAATCTTATCTAATCTAATGAAGAATCTAATGAAATTGATATCAATTCTAATAGTTACAGAGGATAAAACCTATAAATCTTAGCTACTTACTGCTGTTCTTCCAGGGAGTTGTGCTTTATTGTCTCACGCTATATCATGTCTGAAGCATGCTCTCATTTTGGCTAGACGTATTCGTAGAAACCTAGCTCAATTCGTAGTACAAGTTTCTTAATTTTTGGCCACATTTTAGTTCTACAAGTTTCTTAATTCAGCGAAGTAAGCTGCTGTGAAAGCGTACGCAGAACGTGAATGTAACATGCTGTCTGTCCAAAACAAACAAAATGCGTCGGTGCGAGTTAAATTCTAAAGCAATATCACATTCACATTGCTTTTGGTACAGATTTACGTTGAACCAGGCAACGATTTTAATGTGCTCTTTGTCTAAGGTTTCTTAGCTGCTTCCTTGTAGTTCTAAAATTTTCTTAAATTTTAAACTGTCAAGTGGTAGGCTGTTTATAAAACCAAAATGTTTAATGGAATAGCAGCAATGACTGAATGTTAAGTGAAGTTCCTATCTAGGTGCCTACGGACAGTGCATAACTGTTAAGTTCCGTAAATTCTTGAATGGCCCCATAGAAAGAGCCTCCCTCAAATGAGCCCCCACCCTAGAGCTACAAGTTGTTAATATTTCCCCCTCGTATAAGCCCCCAACTAAGCATGTGACTGTAGATACTCTAAAAATTATTAGTGCTTTGAAAGAAAATGCAGCCATTATTCAACAAAAGATCGTGTGTCCTTTCGATAACACCCTATTGCTTGTATGTGCAGCATCTGAAAGTAAATTATTTGTAGAGCACTTTCAAGTAGAACATGATCAACTGCCGGAAAAAAGTTTTAAACTGCGCCCCCTCGAGTAAATCCTCGTTTCAAATAAGCCCCCCTGCAAAATATAAATAATCTCCAAGGGGGGCTTAATCGAGGATATACGGTGTCTTGACTTTTGAGAATATCAGGCTCTTCAATGATCCGTACGCCCATAGCAGGAAAGTATTATGCATTACTCTTCTAAATAGAGGTATAGTGCTAAATTTCCAGTAAAGAAATTCTGGAGACCACACTCTTTTAGAGTCAAGCAAAATAATTCCAAATCAGTCCTCGATATTCTGTTGAACACGAAATGTATGCCAGGCTATAACATTGCACTGCATTGTGAATAAATTTTGAAAAGAGATTGTGAATCTTGAGCAGAGTAGAAAGGGTTTGAGAAATTTCAACAAGGTACCATTCAAATGAGGACTAAGCCACCAAAACATTCTCTTTGATTTGGATTTAACAATGGGACTGCGCCCCATGGAATCCCCCTCTCCCAGAACTACATCCCTGCTTCTAAAGTGGAAGGAAATCGTTCGGTCACAAATTTGAAAAATCTTGAAGAATTGTTAGCTTCATAATAGTGAGGTAGATACACTAGATGTTTTTTTCATAAGGAACCACTATATATTCAACCTACTGCTAAAAGAGCCTAGAATTTAAGAAACTTTTAGAACTACAAGGAAAGAGCTAAGAAACTTTAGATAAATATCACATTGAAATCTTTGCCTGGTTCAACGTAAAGCTCTACCTAAAGTGGGATGAGTGGCACAGCAGTCCAGCCAGTTCCATTAGCTTAACTGAAATTAAGCATGGCTGCGTACGGTCATAAACTGGAAGGGCGACCTCTAGATGAACGACCAAAACAGCTAACTCCGCTGTCCTTCGGAAGGGACGTTAAACTAGGAGTCCTATGCCTGGATGCGGAATGCATAGTAGGCCTAAATTAGCTAAATAAGCTAGGTATAACAGCCTACTCAGAATAAAGTAAACAACAACAACAACAACAACCAAAACAATGTGAATATGACATTGCTTTAGAATTTAACACGTGCTGCCCATTCTGTTTCTTACAGGGCAAATAGTCTGCTACTTTCACATCCTGCTTACGCTTTTACAACAATTTAGTTCGCTAAATTAAGAAACTTTTCGAATGAAAATGTGGCCAAAAATAATAAGCTTTTAGTACTAGGAATTGAGCTAGGTTTCTCACAAAAAAACCGTGTATATGATCATAGAGAAGCAGAGCAATTACTGAAAAGCAAGTTGAATGCAAACAGCTTTGGAGAGCAGCTGGATTTCTATGGGGCTCATGGGGGAGACACCATGGTAATATCGACACCATACAAGAGGATCACTCAATAGCATAGACCCAAAGCTGATTTGCAGCATTCTCGTACCGGATCAAAACGAGCCCGGTACAGTTATAGACACATACTTGGTCAATTGTAAGCGGAAGCTCACAGTATATAACTTTACCTTGGAGACTTCTTTTCCAGACCACTTAATGATTATAAGTTTTCCATATTCATTTAATTAGTAAGCTGTGACTATCCTCAGAGCGTTAGAATATTTGCACCTGCTACAATCTTAGCTGCGAAAATTCAATAACAGCTACCTTGCAAGTATGTGGTAATTATTATACCATGGCATATCTTTACATCAACCGTCATCATTTCTGATTTTGATATCCATTGCACCTTTAAAATGTCGTTTTTGCTTTAAGCGTTCTGTCTAAACCTTGATATATAGTCTTCGAAAGCAGTCTTGCAAGGTTTGTTTAACAGCAAGGGAGGATGACATACTGCGCAACAGCTGATTTCAATGCCCANAACACTTTAATCCATTGAACCTTGTTACTCATTTCATCCGTGGCGTGTGTTATTTGAAAAAGTATACAATATTTTGGGATATTTTAATGATTTTTTGTTAATTTTTGTGCCATTTTGGTGATTTTCTGTTATTTTCTAGAGATTGAGCTATATAGTTATAGCATTTCATCATTGACCCTGTTCATCTCAAATCGTCAACATGCCACCCCCCCCCCATTTTTCTGCATTCAAAAGAAAAAGAATAGTGCATTTCTACCGCTGTGGTACTGAAAAGCTTCCAAGGACTTGGGTTGCCTTTCCTGAGTATAAGTGTTGTTCTTTCAAGCTAAGCAAGAATGTCAATGATCAAGTGCCTCACTCAACTGTTAAATAATTAACATCTCATCTCGTTTTCTATATAGTAGCTACTCCAGCACCTCAATTTTAAGTTCAGTTCTTAATAGTGCATTCAAAAGTGTGGTACAGTGCATTCAGAGGCACCGTCGCAAGCAAAAAGGAGCTGGAATGGGCACTCTATATATAAATTGGTGAAAACAGGGGGTATTTGCCCCCATAACTCCCCGGCCCCTACGTCCGTGGTCTCTATAGTACGTTTTTTAATTTACAATCAAATGCAATTTGGCGTCACGGTACGCTCATTTTATTTTGTCCAGAACTTCACGCTTCTATCGATGTGTTTACGTATCATTTTACAATGCAAACAGTTCACTGTAGCAATTGAGTCTGGCACCGCATGATGGCTCCATGGTATAAACGAATGCACATAGGAAGTCTTATTGAATATGGAGACAGGCTATAAGCAGGGGTGATTTCTAAAAATCGTAACAAGGGGTCTCTAGGTGCAATGTTAGAAAGTGGGTGTGGCCCATTTGCGGCTACATCCATATTTTTGAAGATGGAGACATGATAATTTAGTCTAAATCTGATATAATATATAGCCAACATCTACAAAGATCTCAATTGCCATGTAGTAGTGAGGAAATCCATCTTAGCAATACCATATAAAACATTGGAAGCAAGGTCAATGCACTTTGAAAAGCAAGATTGATAAAAACATTTGGGGGGCTGAGCCCCCAGAATGAGCAATAATTTTAACAAGGGAAGCTCTGACTCCCTGAGCCCCCTAGAAATCACCCTTGGCTATACGTTTTTTCCACTAAGACACGTGTCTATTAAAACATGAAGCTAAAGGTAGGTAAAACGTCAGAAACATTTAAGAAATAAAATCAGGCTAAATTTCAGATAATAGCATGAAAAAAGTGTATGTACGAGAAATCAAGCTATAAAAAAAGAGAAAGAACATCCATTAAGTTCTTTATAAAACCTAAGTATTTAATTTCTTGCATCACAGTTGCCTCATCTGGGTTGTTATTGTTATTGGATGTCTTCAGTTGTTATGAAACAGTTAAGCAAAATTTGACGCTGGGTTTGACGTCATATTAAGAAACATCCAAGCTGAAGGCAGAAAGTTTGTTTCTGATAGATAACGTGTGCACGGGAACATTCAGGTTTTTGTTATACAAACTGAGATCTGCTGGTAAGATGCTCCATCAAGTATATGTTTTTTGTTAGAGTTCATATTGGCCTTGAGATTTTTCAACCTTTCTCATGGTTTCAGTATCAAAGTATTACTAAGGCTTTCATAGGAAAACAATTCTGAGCTCCGATGTTGTGCGCGTGCGCATAAAATGAAACTTCTCGAACAATAGCAAAGACAAACTGCTGGAGATTAATGAAATAAATTTAAAATGCACCTGAGATTCGTATGACTCAAGACTCCAGTATTGGACTTGCTTAAAATAAAGTTTCTAAGAATATTGTAGCTCAAATATTTCATTCCCAAAGGAAAAGCATCAAAAAATTAATGAAACATTGAGGATTCCATCATTTAAGGGTGGCGCCAGGAATTTTCCGACGGGACTGACACTATCGATAACGGGGCTAAAATACGTGTAACAGGGTACTGTAAATGGAAAATATCATTTTTCACCTTCCGACTGGGAGCCATAGCCCTCCCAGAGTACCATTCCTGCCACCATGCATAGGTACAGTTTTTGCATTGGCCTTATCTTACGTAGTGGCGTGCCGAAGGGCTATTGAGTGGAAGCAGTGGCGGATCCAGACAGAAATCTGACTGGGGCCAGGCATGCCAAATCTCGGTGTGGTGGGCGCGATCGGCACAGAAGACGGATTTATACAATGAAAGTACGAAGCAAATCGTTTTAAATAAAGGCAGTACAAAAGACAGGGTAATTCTCTATAAAAGCTGGGGCTCTGCCCCAATCAAATCCTTATGGGAAAGATGTTCACACACTTTTTTCTGAAACTTCATAGTATACTCATATTTCTACATACAAATGTAAGCCTCACTATATTCATGTAGCCTACAAATGGCTACTTGTGGTTTACAAAGAACAAAAACGAAAAAAGAAAAAGATAATTGTAGTAAAATACCAAAATGGTAATATGTCTGGATTTGACCAATCTTGTCCTCTTCGGCAAAATGAATAAGAAATGGACCTGATGGTAATGGTGGATGTCTTCCTTTGAAATGTAGGTATAATAAATTTTATAAGAATTTTAAGGCTCAGAGCTCCTGAAGTTTAAGAATCATCTAAGAATACAGGTCTTTTGTAAGAAATAAACTGCCTTGCTTCAGTCTTAATATTTCGTCAAGTCCAGCCTGAAATGTTTCTTAAATGTTAAGACTTCCAGTGATAATGAGAGCCCCGATTAGGCAACTGTGACGCAATAAAGAGGATGCTTAAGCTTTGTGAGGCATGTAAAGGATGTTGATTCTAGTTGCTTTCTAGTTTAATAAAGAGTCTACAAGCAAAAAACAATTCTTTAAAGTTATTATTTGAAACTCCTTGTGTTTCTAAAATGTGTCTTAATTTTTGCCTAATTTCAGCCTCATGTTTCTTATAGTTATGTTTCATGTATTGCAAGGTTCAAGCTTCACCAAGTCTTTATGAACTTTTATTATTTCAGTTATAGTACTGCAATCAGATTAAGTTTTGCATTATAGTTGCAACATTTATTGTCCTGTGCCACTCTCGCTTTATATTATGATGATGTAACTCAGTAGCAAAGATAAGTTATTAAAAATCTTCAGGTCCAGATCAGAAATATATATATATATATATATATATATATATATATATATATATATATATATATATATATA
>OLMO02000262.1:4986285-5005953 GCA_900291935.2 Cassiopea xamachana | reverse complement strand
ATCAAGGAATTATTTTTTGGTTACTTTAGACAGTCAGCATCCTTGCATTAAAATGGGTGTGACCACAAAGACGTGACTCGTAATATGTATAGTCCACTAAAGTCCTCCCGCCTGACACTGTCCATTTGGTCAGGGAAGAGTCGGGGAAAAGTCATGGAATTTTGCTCTCAGTTTTCTGTGGTAACCATGTTCTAATTTTTCTTTTTACTTTGAGTCTATGTTTGTTCTCTTCTTCATGCGCAACGAAAGATGCAAATTCACCTGGAAATTAGCAGAAATATTTATGCTCTTGTCTAACGTGCAAAATAATAAATTTTATGTCTTTCTTTAAGTTTCAAAACAAACAATAGAATTCCAAGTCTTGAGGAACCATGAGCATCGCTTTCTTTTTGAATTATTCTTAAACTTCAGCAAATTGAAGCCTCAATATTCTTGTACACTATCTCTGGATCTCTCGATTTTACCTCCGTTTCCTCCAATTCTTGGGGCTTGGAGGGTGCCTCTGAGAGGACTTTAGTTCTGGCACGAGCATTTAGGACCGGATGCCCTTCCTGACGTCACCAATGGTCTGTGGTGGGCCTCGAACCCAGGACCACGTTGGGTTGAGTCGAGTGCATTACTGCTAGGCCACGGCTGCTCTATTCTTGTACACTATAATGGTATATAAAGAGTCTACACGTTTTTTTTGATAAGAAACCACTTTATAAGCAACCTAGTACTAGACAGCCTAAAATTTAAGAACTACAAGGAAAGAACTAAGAAACTTAAGACAAATAGCACATTTTAGTTCTAAAAGCTTATTTAATGTTTCTTAATTTAGCTAACTAAATTGCTCTGAAAGCGTACGCAGAAGTTGTATGTGGCAAACTATTGTTTCTACAACAAACAAAATGCGTCAGTGCTAGGTAAATTCTAAAGCAATGTCATATTCACACAGTTTTGGTACATTTTTTCGTTGAACGGGGTAAACATTGCAATGTGCTGTTTATTTAAAGTTTCTTAGCTACTTCCTTGTACTTCTAAGAGTTTCGTAAAGTCTAGGCTGTCCAGTACTAGGTTGCTTATAAAATGGTTTCTTATAAAAAAATGTGTATAACGTTAGAATTTTAGAGAGAAAGTTGAAAAGTTGTGACGTTGTTTAGAAAAATATTGCAATTCTTTTATTGATTGCCTGTAATATGTTTTGTAAGGTAAACTGACTCACTTACTTTGTGAAACTAGTCATATTTCTGAATTACATTATTTTACAGTCATTCCAAGTGTGTGCACTGATTTTGAAGATAGGAAATCAAATAGTGGCCAAAGAATGGAAAAGTGCCAAAAATGACAAAGTTACCCTACAAAAAAGTAACGAAAAGTGACCTATTGTTAATAAGTAACCAAAAGGCCACCAGAAAACGACCAGTCACTTTTTGCCATGGTTACGAAAGGAATTATTTATGTTTTAAATAATAAAGAACAACAATGGAGTGACATGTTTATTTTGATCACTTCTCTGGGATAGTTGGCACATCATGTTTGGCTAGCGCCACCCCAGCGTTGAAGAATCACCGCTGGTAAGACGCACCCTAGTCCTGTAGTACAGTGTAAGACTTCCCATGTATTAGGTGAAGATTCTGATTGGATAAAGTTCGATCTGTAAAATCCTACAGATTAATCTAATTTAGCATCCCATATCTGAAACTCTTGAGCATAATCGCTACCAAATTCTTTTGCATGTTTTTTTATAAGAAACCAGGCTATAAGAAACAGTACTAATTACCTAAAAATTTAAGAAACTTTTAGAAATACAAGGAAAGTGCTAAAACTTTTAATAAATTGCACATTAAAACCGTTACCAAAAATGGGCCTAAAAAGGCAGAGCTCGTCTTCACCAGTCAACTCGTTGAGCTGGCCTACCTGCGTTTGCTGTTAAACAAAAGTCCCTTGCATACCATTAAAACAGAATGTGAGGATCCGAAGCCATTTCTCATCGCCAGTTTAATATATCGGACCGAGTATCAATCTAGAGAAGAGACTCCATTCAAGCTAGAATCAAACTATGTCAAAAACTATAAACAAAACGAGGCTATATCAATAGGACTTCAAAACTAAAACTAACACATCACACTTACCAACAAAAATATTGATAGGGACGAAACTTAAGGGGAGTAGGGGGTAACTGACCCCCCTCACCTTGAAAATTTGTCATTTTGCAGGGCAAAAACAGCAGTACAATGTATTTTTGCAGGGTAGCTTACTGGATCCTGGACCACTTGATCAACTACTGTTACTACGCATAAAAAAATCAAAGAAACATTTTCAAAGTGTAAACCTTTGAGAGCCCCAAATATATATCAAAGTTACGTCATTGAACATAGATCGGAACTTTGCTTTAGATTTTCACACGCACTGGTGCGCGTTTTCTTTTGTTGTAAAACACGCTTTTTTATAAGAAACTAGTACTCTGCCAGTCAAAAAATTAAGGAGCTCCAGTTCTTTGGTAAAGAAAATTAAGAAACTGCACAATATCAATTTTCTAAAAAAGAGTATATTGACTTGCTCCACTCGTTAATTTGTACGATTTTTGTTTGGAAAAGACTGTAATGCTTTCTGTGGTTTCATACGTTGAACCGAAGATGAACTTAACTACTTAAATTGCTAAATGCACAGGTTCGGCTCATTTACGGTTCATCGTATGAACTACCTCTAAGAAACTTTTAGTACTAGAATCCCAAAATTTTTCCGTTATATTAAGAAATTTTTAGTACTAGAATCCTAAAATTTTAATGCCAAATTAGGAAAGTTTCAGTACCAGATTTCTGATCCAAGTTGCTTATGAAAACGTATAGTACTGATAGTTTGCTTTGTCCACGTTTTGCTTACTATTTCAGTGCAATTTAGTATATTGAATTGAAAAACTTGCAGGAAAGTTTTAGAAATAGAATGTGGCCAATAATTTATAAATTTTACTATTAGGTCAGGAGCCAGGTTTCTTATAGAGAAAAACGTGTAGCCGTAAATTCTCATGCAGCACTTCAGACTGTGTATCAATTTTCACTCCTAGCTAAGACTTTGGTTAATGGATAATCATATGATTTTAACCACGTGATAAATTCCAATGGGCAGATAGATTGTTTGCTTATCTTCATTTTCGTTTAATTTAGCAGCAAGCTCATTCGTACCCTAATACGCTAAACATATGTTACCTGACCTTCACCTTTGCAAAGCTGTGAAACCAGCCCGGACGGACGCGGCGACGCATGCACATTGACTGGTCGTTAGGCCGTCCTGTTACCATAGAGAACTGCATTGTCCTTTGTTATCTATTCCAATTGATGTCTGCGATGAGATTACGGTTGGCTGTGCTATCAGGTAGCAGGCAGTTTGCTTTTCTTGGCACCAGCATAGTGAACACATTAGTAATGTCTCATTCCACTCAACTGTTGATAAGTACAAGTGTTTCATCTTTTTTAGGCCTGTTGCTTTCTACTCATAACCAAAGCAGTAGGCTACACTGCAGTACCTAATGTAGAGGAGTTTTGGCCACTAGTGGTGGTCTTGGAAATTCAAGTAATGGTCTTAGAGAGAAAAACTAGTGGGGAGAAATGAGGCGCTTTGAGAAGTTTCTTGTCCATAAGAGTCCTTCGATAAGTTTTTGTTCAAAAAAAACTAAATTTAGCAACGTCGAATTTTCGAGAAATTTGAGCTTGGTAAATTTAGCGAGAAGGCATTTCCTACTGTCATACTGCTAATTTATAAATGTAAGGATGGGCTATACATGGAAGGTTAGGACAGATAAAGTAGCTTGTGAAAGTACTTGTATCTTGTATTAGGACGTCTCACATTTAGTTATTTGGTATTTAGACTCACTGTGCTTGTAGAAGACTGTAGAGGTCTATGTCGTATCGCGTTGGTATATTAGGTATTTGGACTCTCAAGGCTTGCAAAAGGTTGAGAGGGCCGTCACATATAAGTTGTTCGTGAGATACGTCGAGGGTTCGACTGGAAATGAGCCTACAGAATCATAGAATCATAATAGTTTCCAGGAAATGTAAGCCTATGTGTATATCGTTAGTTTCTATTCACTAAATTGTAAGACGCACGTACATGTCCAACAGTATTTTATATTAGTCGTTAAGAAATAAGTTAGGTTAGTTATAAGTAATGCAAACGTAGTAATTTCGTGAAGCTAGGCACACCATAGGAAACCCCGTAGTAATGACTGTGCATTATGCAGCATTCCATTTTATTGTTTAGGAGTAAGGAGTATTTACCCTTGCGTCATACACGACTCAACTAGGATTTGAAGAGAACTAAGATGATTATTGAAAAACTAGAGAATTAGAATTAGAACTATGTGAATCATGAGTTAGAGTTCGTTGGTTCAATGGCAGGGACGCGAGTCACCTTGCCGAGCCATTTGTACAGTAATATTGGAATGAAGATAAAAGTTAATAAGCTATTAAAATGTCTAATCTCTCCACTACGATTCTAAAGACAGCTCGTGCATGAAGGAATTCTGACCAAGTATAAAGTGGCCCACCGACGAATTGTATCCAATAATTCTACGAAGACGATCGTGAGGATGATTATTTAAGCCTCATATCTCTCTACATCTTTTTTCCTAAATTTCACACCATTCTCTCCAACAGTCTGAAGGGCACGGTTAGCAAAACTTTTCTGAGGGCTTCGCCTCTTTTCTCCTTTCCTCAGAATTTTCAAATTATTTCTTCTCTATACTTTATCTTTGCACGCTTATGATTTGGCCTTACAGTTCTCTTAATTGGCCCTGTTGCTATACGGCGTAACAACAGTAAAAATGACGGGCATAGAATACCCATGGGGCTTGCAGAAACAGTGGTGCTGGAAAATCATATTAAATTTGGCACTGCCACCAAATTCATATATAGATTTTCCGGGAGGTTTAGGGGGTGCAACACTCCCCCCAAATTGTTGTACCATTCGGTGAATTCTGCAATATATTGTACCATTTGGTAATCATCCAAATATTAACTGTTGTTGGTAGTAATAGGATTGCTTTTTAATAGTCAAAGCTTAAGGCTCCTGCAGCAAAAAGCAAATCTTTAAGATAGAACACTACTCAAGGTGAAAAATAGGCATGATTTCACCATCCAATAATAGCCTCCTGAAATTCGTCAATAGTCTGAGTCTTCCACTTGCCTTAAGAAAGACTCGTTCTGATGTGAAGAGGGGAGCAGTTTCTGCATCAGAGGCTTGTTATTAGGAGGTATTGCCTCCCTATTCAAGTGACAACGCTATTGAGTCACCTTAACCAGTTAACTTTCGGATACTGCCGTACAAATATGTTTTTATGCGAAAATTGTTTATAAAAAGTAGTGCTTGACCCTAAGAATGTTAAGGAAGTTCAAAACTGGATTTTTGAGACCTAGGAAGGCAGGCAAGTTCATATGCATTGGTTTTGATTATCTGTATGTAAAATTTTGTAAATTAAAAGGTAGCTTTTCTTGCACAGTCAATTCTTTATCATTGACTAAGCCATATCATTAATTCAAGTGTACATGTTACCTTCTTCACTCTCAAAAACTCTTGAAGAAAGCTTTGAAACTGGAAATATGAAAAAGCTAAGATAGTGTCACTACGTATTGGGCCATCAAATTTTTATTTAAAAACTTTCGCATATACAAACTTGTATTAGGTAGTGCTTTACCGGAGTGATGGCCCAGTGGTAGAGCGTCTGCCTCACAACCGGTAGGTCGTAGGCTCGAGCCCTGGCCTCTTCTAGTCTGGCGCTCGACATATGATAATGGAGTGGGAAAGCTAAACTGGCGGATCTACCAGTGGACCAGCCCCCGCTGTAGTTTTCACTGCATTCGCAAACGCGTGGCCTAGGGCTATAGAAACGGAGATAGGCGCCGCCCTATGCGCCATTGGGCGCGGGAAAGGACTTCGGCTTTTTTAACTGTACTATTCCTTTTGTAAGCCAGACAGTGTAATTTTTAGCAGACAGTTATTGACAAATAGTGTTAGAAAAAATGGGCAGTCTTAGCGTATGGGATTATCGTACCTAAAATGAGTATGAAATAGAAAATGACTGTATATAGTTTCATATTCTTTCACAATGCAATGATGGGCAATCTTGGGGTCAGGTATTTGGTCCTCGACGCTCATATGGTGCACCCATTTGTTATCACCATGGATAGATTTGGGTGGTACAATCTCTTCCCTTTGAATGCAATTGAAACATTCTTCTTTGCTCAAGATTTACAAATTCATTTGAATATTTGTTAACAATGCAAATTAATGGAATAGCCTGGTTCAAATTTGGTGTTCATTGAAATATACAGGATTGAATTGGATTTACTTTGCACGATTGTTAAGGGCTTGATCTCCACAATTCTGCTTTGAGCCCCCGTTGCTGAAAAGGTAGCACTAGACCCCTGCTTGGGCCTGCAAATCCAAAGAAGTAATCTTGAATTCTTTGCGCTAGGCTCCGGAAGCTTAGAACAATATTTCCTTACATATCAGACAGCTTCCTACCCTTCATAGATTTAAACACCACCTTACTAAAAGATTACCTTAAAGAGCAGCGTCTATAAGATAGGATTTTGCAGGCAATTTGTTTTCACCTTTGTATAGGTAGATACATTCCTTTTTATAAGTATACCTATCTTTTTTCGAGCTTCAATATTCGTAAACTTTTCTTCTTTGATACTAAGATAATTCTTAAATTATCCGTAAGTGCCAAAGGTGTAGCTTCATCTGAAAATCAGACAACGATTTCAATGTTCTATTTGTCTAAAGTTTCTTAGCTCTTTCCTTGTGGTTCTAAAAGTTTCTTAAATTTTAGGACGTTTAGTACTAGGTTGCTTATAAAGTGGTTTCTTATTAAAAAGAAAAACGTGTACTGCCAGAGGGCGTTGTTAATTCCCTTCTACTTGGTGCACTTGCTTAAAATTTCATTTGACAGCCACCTTGTCTCGTATGACACAATGAAAGACCACTTGATCAGACAAAGCTGATATCACTTCCATCAATGGGATATTTCAGTGCTCTTTTTTCCCATACTGAAACTTATCCTTCACCTCGATGTTCTTTCATTTCTCATAATCACGTGTGAAAACCAAACTCCAGTCCAGCACTCTATTTTTGTGTCGCTCATACGATCTAATTAATATAGCAATTTTCAACCTGCTAATGAGGACTCAAATTATTGATGATATTACGGAGGATCTCGTGTGACTCGTTTCCATAATGTGCACGATTATCGTTTGGAAAACGAGGTTAGACTTTAGAGACTCATGCCTTCCACAATTACTGCCTACCGTAAAAGCCCGTGCTTATAAAGGTTCGTAAGCACTTTTGGTGGGCTCAAGTAAATACAGGGGCTCTCTGTATGCTCTCTCCATGGCCATTCATTATCCTAACTAAACATACAAAGTCCCAAATGAAGACCCTGGGCTTATATTCGCTGTAGATTATATTAGGAAGGGTGTTTGGGTTAGTCTATAGGGCGTCTATATTCAGGGAGGCTTATATTTGAGGGGCTTATTTTCGGGAATTTGCATTATTTGTGGTATAAAGGCACGGAAAACGGAACACTTTCCTTTATTATTTGGTGCCGATCGAAGTTCCATAGAGAAAAGCGTATACGCATTTTTGTTTATAAAAGAATAAACTTTCTGTTATCAGCCTGGGTGTTTCTTAATATTTCGTCAGATCTAGCCTTTAAACGGTTTCTTAACTGCTTTATAAATTGTTTAGATTTCCAATATCAATAACAACTCAAATTAGGCAACTGTGATGCAAGAAAATGGATGTTCAGGCTTCGTAGGGCGTGCTAGTTTAGTCAAAGATTATCTTGTAAGAACTGTTTTCTCAAACTATTGCTTGAAACTCAACCTGCCTATTTGTCTTGAATGTCTCCTAAGTTTTACCTAATTTCAGCCTCGTGTTTCTTAGTTACGCGTTTTTTGCTTAAAAATCGTGTACTCCATTCGCCAAATCTGAGTCTGCATAAAGATGGTGGACATATTGCATTGCCAACCACATTGAATTGAATTGGGCGTGGGATGTCTATTTTTACGTTAACCTGATTAAGAAACTAGCTTACATGCCTTTTTCTGTTGACAAATATATCCTTTCACCTAATGAGCATGCAAACCCAGATGCTGATCAGTTGTTTTAATTCTCAGTGTAATGCCGTGGCACGAGATTTCTGTACGCGCATTCTTCGCTCGGTTGTGCCTCTGGTTATCAATAGCTGTAAATGAATACACATGTATTTTTCATAAGAAAATGGTTTATAAAATTGTAGTACTCACCTGCTGAAAAAATCTAGAAAGTTCAGTACTGGATTTTTGAAAACAAAGAAAGTTCATAATTGTCCATGTATTTAGAATTTGCTTTATCTGTGTACAAAATGTCATTTATTTGATATTGTCTACCCTCTAACAGTTTAACTTCTGTTATTTACTAAGATTTATCATCTTTTCAAGTGCAAATGAAACTTTTTCATTTTCCATTAATTTGCAGCGTAAAAAATATAAACTCAAATATTTTTGCTAAGAAATTCTTTAAGAAAGGTTTGATACTGGAATTGTGAAAAGTTAATAATTTATCACTGCTGAACCCAAACGAACTTCTGATAACATAAAGAAGGTGTATTGATGTTCTCAATCGAAACCCATCAATTGCGAAGAGTCTTAGCAACTTCTCGTTTAGCATTCTTTGCAAATGCATGCTTTTTTACATACTGTTCTTCGATCAACAAATCTGTCAATGATAGTGCGCACGCGCAATGCCTTCTGATTCAGATTGAATTTTCTTACGTGACAGCGAAACAGAGGAAAGAGTTTCATATGTTTACCAAGAAACCTGGCTCAATGGCTAATAAACATTTCTTAATTTCTGGCCAACATTCTGGTTCCAAAAGTTTCTTATAAGTTTCAGAATTTTTCAGTGACAACGTAAGCAACATGTGGACGTGGAAAACTATTCTTAATCTAACGTATTGGAGAATAGAAGGGGGAAAGGGAGCATGCATTAACATCCCGAATATAAGCCTTTTTCTTGTGGAGGTTCGTAAGCATTTTTGGTGGATGTTGGAAATGTTGTCACGTGTAGCACTCCTCCGCAATTCGTCGTATGTCAAGCTTAGCATTCACTTTACAGTTCACAATTCACAGTTTATAGTTAAGAGTTACGAGTTGAGATTAAGAGTACACAGCCAGTAGTGTAAAGTTACGAGTTTAAGTTAAGAGTTTCAAAATAGAACAAGATTTATTTAATTAGTGTAAATATTGGGTTGATTCAATGCTATTATATATCCAACGAGAAGTTTAGTTCATTGTCAAGCCTTGCACTGATCCACAAGAGTATAAAGTTTACAACAGTAGACTTATATTCAGGAGGGCTTATATTTGGGATTTTGCGGTATAGTTAAATACGGAAATATTGTTGTTCTGAGAAACTTTTCCTAGGACCAGCATTTTACCGAGAAAGTAGGCGTGGCTCCTTACATTGTATGACTCTGCAGTGGGTGCGCCGGATCGCATTTTGAGTGAAGGCTGGGGACGACCGGCAAGCTTCAAAGGTATTATGTTTGGTACGATCCTTCACAAAATATATTGAGACCAATGCCTAATGACCCAATACTCTGTCGTTTTTAATGCCCCCTGCCCTACAAAACAATGTTGTGTCCAAACGATCATATTCCCTCCAAATATTCCCCCCAACACACTAACAACATTGCTTTTCGTTTGAAGGGGTGGGAAATCAATGCAGTCTCAGAATTTATGTGAAGGATTTTAGTATGCCGTAATGGTCTTGGGGTTCGGAAACAGGAGTCATGGGCGGAGCCCCTGAAAAATTTTTAAAACCAAGCCATTCGATTGCAAGAAAACCCATACACTAGAAGGAAAATGGGGGGGGGCTGCAACCCCTCGAATCTGGCGTGCCTGCTCTGCAGCACAGTACACTGAATAAGAAACTCTGCCGATGGAAGTGGAAAATTCAGTGATTTGACCACAGAATTTATCCCTCCTTGCATCATTGTAGGAGCAGGCCTGTTGAAGCAGTAGCGTGAATGACATGAGTTGGAGTTTGTACAACTTCTAACGGTCCCGGAAGCTTTGCAGACCCTGATGGCACCCCTCAGACATTTTCAAAAGACAAGTTTGTGTTGTATTTGGTGTGAAAATAAGGTGGCTCCAAGCTTCTCCTCCGTTGCGCCGCTAAGTGCGAGGCTGCATTGTAGGCTATTGCCCTCCAAGAGAAGAATCAATTTCCTTGTCCTTTCCTAGCAAACAACTTCTATCAAATCACCCAGTTGTGCAGACGATATCTTCTTTACATTTACATTTGTGGAAAGTAGATAATTTTTTTAGTGAATAATTTCTTCCCCTCAATACGTCGTTGAAGACAATTTTCTCTTGCCTTTTCCTGAGTGCAGACAATTTTGGAAATAACTTTTGTGCTTCCTCATATTTTTGATAATTTAGCCATTCGATTGATAAAATAGGGTGACTTTTATGCACTCGCTTGTAATGTTTTAATCATAGGGTCCTAGCTAATTTGAAAGGGCCGTAGTATTTGTTGTCAATCATGCAATGCACTAGCGGTGTTGCTGTTGCATGTTAGTTAAGCTAACTGAATCTCTCATAGCTAAGGTCTTCGTTTCTGGTTACGTCACATACTTTGTCGTTGACCGCCCATAGTTGCTAGTTCGTTAGGGAAGATCCTTGGCTTCCTAGGTCAGGTAGCATCGTATTATTTTGGTTAGATATACTATATTGTGCTTTTATAGTTAAAGGTGCTACATAGAGACCCAGTTTGAAATTGCTATTGTACATACGAGGAGATGAAATTCTGTTAGAGCTTTATGAGGTTTGAAGTCAACAGTGATCTTCAAATTTTTAATCTCACTTTTCTTTAAGCTATTTGTAAATCATGTGCTATTTTGGAGTACATTTGAGTTTCGCAAATTTTTGTTGGCCTCCATCAAATTTTGACTACACGGTTGCATATTATATACGTAGAACGTAAAGGTAGTCCTGTATACTTTCGTACGTAGGGAAGTGCCTGTTAGAGAGAACACTTATCCTGAACCATCGACATGTGAGGTAGGGTGGCCAGTTCCTTTCCTAGCCCCCTTCACTTCACCAGTGTAGTCACCAGGTACCCATTCGCTGCTGGGTGGACAGTGAGCGAGCATTCAATCAAGGCTTAAAATCAGACTCGAACCGTAGACCTTCTGGACAGGAAACATACGCTCTAACCGCTATACCACCTCACCTATTATCATATATGTATATGTACATTTTCTTACATTTGCTAAGGTTAAAGCAGTACTTATTTTGAGTCAAAAGCAAAACATGCCTGCTTTCATTTCATTGAAATACTGAGGGTGGCCCTTCCAATGATGTGTCGAGATACCTTCTGTTGGGGGGGGGGCCTTTTGACCAATAGACCAAGTATTGTTACTAAAGAAGAAAGGACACAGCAAATACTGTGGCCAACTCTCTTGCAGCATGGCTGACTTTTGACCAACTTTCTTGCAAACTTGAAGCGACGCCCCCTACACCCCCTACGCCCCCCACGGGCACATCCCTGGGCCCTTCATCCGGAGCTGATTTGCACCCTTCATTGAAAAAAGCTTAAGTACAAAAACCTAGTAAAGGAGTATGAACGCTTAAATATAAAGACACAATACAGAAGTATCAGCATAAAATAATTTCAAGCAATGGAAGGAAAAGGATATGAACTAAATATATCGTTATACAATCTTTATTTAGAAGGTATTTGCTCATTGTTTTTAATGGAAAGTCATTCCATTAAAGTCGGTGTTGTTGACACTATATAAGTGAGTAAGATATTCGCACGGTGTTCCCATGCCAATATACAGCTTGTGTTGTGTGGCCTAGCTCTTGGTCTATTTTTCTGCATCTGGTCTCAATGAAAAAACTGTGGATACCTCTGAAGCACTGCTCATCCGTCTCTACTGCCAACGAAGTACTCGTGTTTTATTTCATAAGGGAGTTGCTCTGGCTCAGTGCTGACAATTCCTCAACTTTTGCATGATTCAAATACACGTTTTTTTTATAAGAAAATCACTATTTTGCCTGAGCCTCAATTTTCTTAACTTTTCCCGAAATTGAGCCTCAGACTTTCTTAAATTTTTCTTAACTTTTGCTGAAATAAACTGGCTAGAGTGGTTTACACTTTCGTTAATACTATTGTATACTTGAATTTGAATTCCATCTTCAACATTTTGAATACAATAACGACGAAATTACCGATTTTTGGCCTATAAAAACATTAAATTTTGGAATTTGAGCCTCGTGATTTTCTTACGATTTTCTTAAGATTTTGACGATTTGAGCCTCATTTTCTTATAAACTTTTTTCTTATAAAAAAAACGTGTATCAAAACATTCTTTACAATTTCATAGCAAACTTTTTAAGTTCCAAATGCACATGCACATTAGAGGAAAGTGAAAACCACCAGAAGCTCTACCTATTCTCACCCTTTCCAAGTTACACTACCTAATCCACGAACTCTATCTCACAAATCTTCTTTCATTCATAGAACTTCTCAACTGTGGAACTCATTGCCACCCACTACTTTCCCTGAATCCTACAATTTGTCATCTTTTAAATCTAACATCAACAAATTTGATCTTGTCTCCCTTTCTACTTAAACTTCCCCTCATTTTCTCAGTTTTTCCTTTGTCGGGGCTTTGTTATAGGCCCTACGGCCAATCCCCGGCATTACTTACTAAAAAAAAACATGCACATGAGAGGAAAGTGAAAAGCTCCATGTACGTCTGAAATTACGATAAATAGCAGAAGTTAAATTGTTAAATGAAAGCCAATATAATGCATAGCATTTTGTATACAGATAATTGCAGTTGAAACACTTTTAAACTTATAAACTTTCTTAGGTACTGAACTAATATAATGCCTCCTCATACTTTCTTAGCAGTATTAATTTCTTATAAACCGCTTTTTATAAAGACCATGTAGTTGACTGAATGGATCTGTATGATTTGATGCTGAGAAAGGTTTGTTTGTGTTTGTTTCACAAAGCGTTGCTTCTTCCAAAGCATGAAAGAACGTTTCCCAGCAGCACCACTATAAAACTCTAGTACACCCTATTTTTGTTTTTTTTACAAACTTCATACAAGTATATTGAAGTTCTACAATACAATCATAAACCTCGCTAAACGTAGGTAGTTTATAATTGGCTACTCGTGTTGCAAATGAAAAATTAAATAAGAAAAAAAAATGTATCAACAAGTCAATAGTTCTGGAGTATTCCAATCCTTTCCTCGTCTGCAGAAGATGAAATAAGTAGATCTGATTGTAATAGCAGATATCTTTTTCAATATGTATTCTTGATGAATATTTGAATATTTCAGAATAGAGTTTATAAGAATAGTAAAGCTCAGAATCGCTGAAATTGAAGAACAATTTAAGAATAACGCAAGGTTCAAGTCTCATAAATACTTAGAATTTTTGTGTATTTGAGTTAGAGTACTGCTTGTAGATTTACTTTTTCACTATCGATATAATATTTGCTATTCTACTCTACTTTTATTTTGCTTTATGATGAAGTAAGACATTGGCAAATATTTGAATGTCTTTGCCTTTCAGGCATTTTGTACGCACATAAATCAAATTTTAAATACATAAACACAAAAAAGCTTTCTCAAGCCTCAAAAATCTATTACTGAACTTTCTTCATTTTTTGAGCAGCTGAGTACTACTTTCTTAAATACCGCTTTTTATATAGGAAATGCATTTCAACTTATTTTTAGCCATCATCTGCAAAGCAATATGGCTATGTAGTGGATGAATAGCTACTGCTTAGAACATTATTATTATTACTATTATTATTAACGAATCTTTATACAGGATTTTTCTACAGTCATATCATATTTACACTAGGTACATATATATACTGTTATCACAGAAGTCCTGTTAAATAAAGAAAAATCAAAAAAAGGAAAATAAATCTATGTGTCATAAGTTATAAGTAAGTGTTAAAATACTAATTTAATTGCTTCTTAAAAGTTCTACTAAAGTGTCTACAAAGACAATTTATAGTCTTCTGTCTTATATCTAGGGCCATCGAGAGATTTCAGGGGCTCTAAGGCAAAAGAGAAAAATGAGGCACCCTTGCGAATGAAACGAGTGGAAAATGGAAAACTGAAAGTAATAAATGGTCTTACTTCATGAGGTTCCCCTAGACCTTGAAGTCCTACATTTTATGGGGCTCTGGGGGCAATTTGGCTCTTCTGTGCCCCTCTGTTGGTGGCCCTGAGTCGATCTAGAAGATAGAACTTATTTATGGGGTTCAAACAGCTGAACCTAAGGCCACAAGTTAGGGAATGAGGGGTGCTGCAGCATCTCCCAAGGAAACGTCAATTAAAGTCGAAATTAATCGATCATAGACCTTGATGTGACACATTCTAAATCCCCCCATCCCCCGAATAAAAAGGGTTTTATCAATATTTGCCCTTGGCTAAACTCGTTTACTTGTACAGCAAGATTGTTGTCTGTTCATGCGTTCTTCTATTTTGGAGGAGGAGGGGGTCAAATGTTATGGTTGTTTCCAAATCTTGATATCTCTAATGGACGACAAATACTCCCATCACTTTGCTATCCTTGTTGTTAGATCGTCACCTTATGTTGCACTTTATACTAGTTTCTCTTCTTTGCCAAATAGCTGAGGATCTCAATTTACGGGTGTAAGCTCTTCCCCAAAAAGATTTAATTTACATGGCTTTGTCTACGGGGGTTGAAAACATCGTTTCGTCGACTAGATGAAGGTTGTAAGGTGTCCTTGCCCTCTTCAAAAAAAAGGAGAAATACAATTTCTATTATTTCGAATTTTAGAAAGTTTATTTCTAATATTCGAAAAATTAGAAGAAATCTCAGGAGCGTGGTATGCTATGGAATATAAATTATATTAGGAAGTATTTGAATTTTTTGAAATTTGCTCCTATTGGTATTAGGTGTGACATAGCTTCCGGCCCTTGAGAAATAATGACATATTGAAACGAGCATTCCAGCTGTGAGGAAAATCTTCTCCCAAGAAAGTGTCTCAGGCCCAGTCTACACTATACCGCTTTCAAAGGAAAACGTTATGGAAATGTTAAGTTTTGATCTACCATCTATACTGAGCGGTTTTCCTCTCCGGCATCAAATCACCAAATGAAGGCTATTGCATAAGAACAACACTTTAGCATCTCACTATGCCGTTTTCATACGAAAACATTGCCATACTGTTTTCGTACAAAAACGGTATCGTGTAAACAGGGTCTCAGATTGAGAACTGACAGGGTGAGGAGGGTCCCAATAAGTTCGAGGACGGGGAAGTTTTTAGAAAAGCTGGCAAGCTCCCCTTCCCCCTGGAATTTTGTGTTGAAGAGTACAAAGTCACCCTTGCGATTTTTAATTCTCTTACAAGAAACACCTCTGATATTCTCTTTGAAGTTAACTTCACAAATCACCAACCTGTGTTAACAGATAATGAACGATCTCTACTCCCATCCTGTCTTTCGTCTTGGTTGGCATCAGTGAAATTGTTGCCGCCGTTCCAAGCACCTGTACCACCTGAGAAGAAAATGCCATACATTTTGCAGACGTCGCCAAGGGGCGAGCGTTAATTGTGTTGATGCCGTTAGACAAGAGTCGGTCACGAAGTGTCGAAAGTTCTGGTATAGCATTTGTTGATTTTGCAGATTAAGTATATCATTCACTGTATTTCACCTATTAGCATTACTTGGTTCTTGCTGGCGCCAGATTTTGGACGTAGGAGACGATTGGTGAAACCAGAAATTAAACGACAATTAAGTAATAAATGTAATCCAAGCGAATCGCTTTCGGTGAGATCAATCTAATAATGGCGAACTCACAGAGAAGTGGTTGACTTGTTACCTTGTCACTTCCAGTCTAAAACCAAAAGGAATGTATATTATGATATTTCAATACACTTCACTGTAATAATGCACCATGCACCAGCATGTTAAGCCCTTTCTGACCGCAAACACATTCACAGAATCAATCTCCTCGTTTGCAATGACTCCCTTCAGACTCATACATTTTGCGGGAAAGAGTTGGAAAGTGGAGTGCATTGCGATATTCATGGTATAACTTACACGTGTAAAACTTTTGACATTTATTTGGAGCGCTGGCGTGAGTAGTTCATAGCTATTTGAGCATATTATCTTCTTATCGAATATCCCATTTCCTTTGGGGGAAATTTTGAAATCATAATAGACTTACTTGGATGCCATCCACTCGTTTTGGTTTATTTTTGATAGGTGTCAAGGTGTGCTTACTTTCACAAGCGGATCAGAACCCGTATCCTTGTTTGTTCTTTTCTTTGCAAGTCAATGACAAAAGCTTGGCTATAAACCGTTTTTCATTGCGTTTATATTGCCTTTTGTGATAAACTTGGTCCTGTTTACACGTTAATACGTAGACTGCCACCCTGAAGGGAAATAGCGCAAGTTAGACACTCCCACTTCGTGGATTTTCATACTTCTTCCAGTGGCATTCCGCTGTACTCTTGAATGGGGATTCTAGCAAAAGAACTTTGCCGATATATTTTTATAGAAATACCTAATTTTTCCTTCTATTTCAATTCTTAAATATTTTTGCATTTGAATCTAAGTTTATTCTTACCTTATTTGTAAGTGCCAAAAGTATACCTTCGCCAAGCAATTAAAGGAACACATTCAAATCTTTCCTAATGTCTCTCTTTTTCATGACTTGCAATAAAAGTGCAACAGAACATTGAGTATTGTATCAGCAGCTCAAAAGTTTATCTATAAGTAGTATTTAAGCTCAAATTCGCAACAGTTCCAAGTCTTAAACCCTTGCGTAGGCTTTAATAGTCTTTTAAACTTTACTCTCATAAGAGAAAGAGTGTAGTCTTCAAAATTGCTCGGAAATACGATAAAGGAGCTGTCAAACCCCACATCTCCTAATTTGGAATGTTTCTAGCATGAGTGGCGCTAAGGGAGGGCAAGGAAACTATCCCTCTCCATCGGAAAATGCTAGCTCCCATCGGCATCTCAAGCACTCGTCCATTTGGAAGAGTTGGCCCCCCATCGGAAATTTCCTGTCGCGACCCCTGGCCACTGGCTTCTTGTTTGATAGGGTCTAAATACAGAAGTCAATTTTAGATGTTTTTCGCCTGTTGTCTATCCAAGAGTTTTTTCTATTGCCTGTGAATTTTGTTTATTGGGAGGTATATTTTAACCAGGAGTAGTGCGATGAAAGGTCTGGAGGGCAGGGGCATTGCCATAGAGGGTGCAGAGGGGCGCCGTACCCCCAAATGTAGCTTGTCGGCGCATTTGCCAAATATCAATATTGCTCGTCCATGCCGTATTGCTGATAAAACTCTAGGAAAGTCCTATTTGTCGACAAATAGGGCTCGAACGAAATCTATTGGTCGACAAACAGGAGTTGTGCACCCAACCTAAATTTTCTTTAACTTCTCCCCTGCTAGAGGGGTTATAGCCCTTGGACAGAATTTGCCATTCCACGTTGTAAGATTTTGAGCTCACCTCACTGCTCTAATATTTTGCAAACCACAACTTGGTTCCCGTCGTAATAGTCAGCCCCCCCATCGGAGAATTCCTGGCGCCACCTCTGATTTTAAGCATAAACAGACTTAAGAGAGATGTCGTATAGATAATTGCCAAGTAAATGCTAACAGCCCTGCTTGCTATTGGAATTGGGACAATTTTGAACGTAAAATCGTAGAACCCTATCAAATACTTTACGCACTGACGCCTGGAAGGAGAAGGCTCCTCCACATGCGATAGCTTCAGCTGATGCAGTAACAATTCTATGTCTTTTATCGCCTCTCGTAGTAATTCAAAGTCGTTGTGTTTCCTGTGCTGGCATTCTCTGTCTGGTAGACAGGCCGCCCAAAAACTGACAGACATGCTGACATAATTAGCTGTAAAATCATACCCCACTTCAAACTGTACGCTCATTGCGCTTCGGCTACCCTATCAGTGGGCAGTGGTAGTTAGTACAAAACAGGCGGTTGTTGTTTTTGGCAGTCAGTGTGCAAGACTTACGATGATGTACCACCATAGTATATACAACCAAAGACCCTACAATGGATTTAGTGGATACCCATACGCAGACAACTACATCAGGCAGGTGGAGTACAATAGTTATGACAATAATAACAGTAGTTACTATCAAGGCAATTTTCAACAAGATCAATATTCAGTCTATAGAGGTCAACAGAAGGGAACATACGAGCATCGTCCTGGCCAAGACAGCTCTTATACACAAACAAGCCAGCAGAACAGAAGCTGCTATGTGCCGCCTTACAATAAGCAGTACGACGGGTATACAAATGCAAATTTGCAGAATTCATTAATGTACAACAGTGGATTTGATAATAAATCAAATGGGAACGCGATGATGTCTAGGGCGACGTACTCTGGTAATAATGACAACAAATTCTTTCCGCCCTGTGCTTTGCAGTACTGTGAAACCGATGGAGATAGTAACGAAGACGATGATATGCTTAAGCCCAGAAACTCATGCGTGTATGCAAAATCCTACCCTGAAAGCAACTACCGATTTCACAGTGAAAAAGGTATTAGAAAACTAATTTTTCTTGCATACATATAGCAATAACAATGGTAGATTTGTCTCAACACAGATACGCAAACCTTCGATATAACTTTTCCATACTATCCTTCTGTCTCTCTTGACTCTAAATGTCCCAAGTGCAGCAGTTTAAAAGTGACAGGTACTGCATTGCTTACTGGTATTAAAGTTGCTTGTTGAAAAACAAGCACACGCTTATTGCACTACGGGTACAAAAATACATTACAGTGAAGGTTTACCAAGTACAATACTATATACATCTGGATAATCTCTTAATAATCCCAATATTGGTAGTCAAGACAGGGTCTTACGATTTTGTTCCTTAGCTTCTTTTGGATTTTTCTGCTATATAGTATTCCTTCCTAGTTTTATTTCTGATGAGAGGGCTTATTTCATTAATGAGAGCATTTGGTACTAATTGGACAATCATAAGGCGGTGAAACAGTGTAGCATTTGATGTGCCTATATAATGTTAAACACCTTTAAATGGCCAACTTTATCATGAAGCCGTTGATGTATTGTATAAAGGCTATTGTTGATTTGTATTGGAAGGAGAATTTAAAAAGAGGTTACAGAAAGGGTTGTTAAGTAAGTGACTGGTTTCCGAGTTATTTTAATTTAATAAACTCTCCCAATAGTCTTTCTATTGAGAGAGTGCATTGTTTTTGTCGTTGTGGCTGAAAATACATTACGAAAATTAGTTGAAAATACAGTGAACAGAGTACATCGAGTTACTGCTGATACACAAAAGAGAAGTTCAGCTGGACTTTAGAGCATTTTAGTTCCAATCATAAATAATATATTGTTGCTTGAATAATAGATCCAACGGGGTGTGATTGATTAAAGTTGCATTGATCTACTGTAACATGCAATTCAATGTTTATTAACCTTGTTGGTGTTACTGAGCCCCACCAGTGCCATACATCCATTCATCAAGGCCTTCGTTGTTGGAAAAATGAATTGTACCTTTTTCAAATTCTGAACTTATATACTGTATATGTATATGTATATATATATATATATATATATATATATATATATATATATATATATATAT
>OLMO02000262.1:4969873-4986216 GCA_900291935.2 Cassiopea xamachana | reverse complement strand
TATATATATATATATATATATATATATATATATATATATATATATATATATATATATATATAGAATATAACTATATACTGTATTAGTGTATTAACCAGATTTCGGTAGTTTCTTACCTTAGGAAAGTTGAATAAAACCATAATTTTTAACACATATAAGCACTTCAAAAAACAGTGAAAAATATTAAATCTATTCACCGTTGATATACAACAGAGAAGTTCAGCCCCCAATACTCAATTTTTGAGTGTTTATGTGTGGTAAAAATTATGGTTTTATTAAACTTTCCTAAGGTATGAAACTACCGAAATGCAATTCATCAAAAGATGGATTTCACTCAGAAACAAAAACATCATGGAAGGCATACGAGTGGTGTGAACCAAACCGCCGAACCCCAGAAACTGACTCACTGAGTCCCTGGGTTCGATCGACCATTGATATTGTGACTAAACTGTGTCTCATTCAGCCGAAGGAGACCCAACACGTGCCACGTTCATATATCATTTTCATTTCGTCCGATTTTCAAAGGCTAATCTAGGCAAACGATACGCTTGCCAAAGAGTAGGAAAATATGCCCAGTTCAGTCACTCCATTCGGATATTATCCAGAAGTAGAGACTCTCAAGTCCATTCAAATGTCCTTTACTTGGTATATTTAGACACAGTCCTATATGTTTCTTTGTCAAAAATCACGTAAAACAAACATTATAGTGAGAGGTAGGTCGACCTACATTTTGTGGAAGTATGGCTTCTGTTCTTAATTGCTGTATTTCACGTGCAATCGTGTCTGATTTTTTGTCACTAGGTTCTTAGAATAGTGCCTTTTCAGAAATACATATTGACACCAATAAAGTGGAGCTTATAATAGCGATAGCAAAAAGTGTGAGCTCATTTTGAATTCATAGTATAGGTAATATTCAATGTTTATTTTTGTGATCCTTGCTTACTTTCAAGCATGATTGGGATAACGCAATAATTCAGCGTTAATTATCCTCACACGCTACATGCTTGAACATGTAGCTATCATGGCTGCTATTCGTGTTCATGCAATGGAGTTTCCTTTATATTTGTTACACATCTACCCTCACTTAACTTCTCTCAGGCCAGTCTTTCAGATTGCAGTACTGAAAAAGGATTCGTGTTTTAACAGGCTAGGTAGACCGGCAGTTTGCTATCCCTTTATTGACTGTAGAAACGGTTCAGTAAATATAGACATACAGGTAGATTTAAATTGACTAGTAAACACGTGTTTATTTAGATGGGTGCAATTTTGCAATGGGTTCAATGGGAACTGTGTTTGATTCGGGATCAGAGTTTTTGTTTAGGAAATTTAATTGAAATAGGGCCTAATTTTTACTCGACTTCACTCTGTAAATTAGTTGTAGAGTTCTCAATGGTCCTTTGAAATCACTGGAGTGAGCACAACAGTACTATTTTGCAACTTCACTCAGCTAATTTTTCTTGGGCTTACATTTTAGGAAAGTTTTAGGAATTTGATTTGTTGATGCTGGTAAGCATGCTTCAAAGAAGCATACTATTACGACTTGCACTGATTTGTTACAAACCAGGCCGCGGATATTTATTGCAAACAAATAGCTGTCGTTGGTTCATGTCTTTCTCTTTTTACAAAGAAATGTAAAGTGTTGCTAGCTGAGTTATTTCTTTTAGATTCTAGAAAGGAAAGCCTACATGAGTAGTTAGGAACTGCTTATTATTTACAAAGGGTTATTATCGAAGAAGGGTTATTATCGAAGAGAAATTACTTCTTATCCAAAAAATCATCTTACCCAACTTCTATATTGTATTAGAACGGATTTTTACAGCCTTGTTCTATCCGAGATTTTCTTTCACCCAAAGAATTTCTCTTCGATACCAGCGACTCTGTAAGTAATGTACAGTCCCTTGGTAATCTTGCAAATTCGCATCTTTCAGACGACGAGAGTTTTCTTGCACTTAATTTTTTCATAACATAGGTTTACCAGTTGACACTTTGAATATCGTAATTTTGTACCAGCATGCCTAACATACATTACCAATATACGCTAATATCGGTTACATCTGCATTATATTAAACACGCATCGTAAGTAGCAATTTTAATAGATATTTTAACTTAGAGATGTTTCTATGCTTGTGGTGTTTATACACGTTTTCTTTTTTTAAGAAAATGGTTTATGAAAAGTAGTTCTCGAGTGCTCTGAAATTTAAGAAGTTTACTGGATTTTTGAGACCTTAGAAATTCGATAGATACTTATGCATTTAGCATTGAAATACACAGTTTTTGTAAGGTTATTTAGCAGAAATTAGTGTTTGAGTGGTCTATGATTTAAAAACGTTAAATACAGAATTTATAAGACCTCAGAAATTCGATAGGTTCTTATGAATTTAGCATTGACATGCACGGTACTTTATTAAGTTATTTA
The DNA here is from genome assembly GCA_900291935.2 of Cassiopea xamachana. NCBI lineage: Eukaryota > Metazoa > Cnidaria > Scyphozoa > Rhizostomeae > Cassiopeidae > Cassiopea > Cassiopea xamachana. The sequence goes on along the minus strand of OLMO02000262.1, from coordinate 4,983,799 downwards.
TCAAAAAGTAGTGCTCGAGTGGTCTAAAATTTAAGAAAGTTCATTTCCTGGAATTTTTAGGGATTTTTAAGACCTCAGAAGGTCGATATCGCCTAACGCATTTAGCATTGACCTACGTGACATTTGTAAGAATGTTGTATATCAGAAAGTAGTGATCGACTGCTTAGAAATTGAGGAGTTTCCAATACTGGATGTTTGAATTTCAACAATGGATGTTTGATTTTCAATACTGGATGTTTGAAACACAAGACAATTTATAAGTTGGCATGCATTTGACATTGAAGTACACATTATTTTTTAAGAAAGTAGTATATAGGAATATAAAGTTTGACTTCTCAAAAAGTAAAGAAAGTTCACTAAATGACTTCTGAGATCTAAGAAAGTCGATAAGCTGACATACATTTTGCATTAAAATTCACAATCCTTTATGAGAAGGAGTAGTGCTCGACTGTTCAAACTTTTAAGAATGTTCGATAAACACTTTTTTATAAGGAAAGATTTTATAAGGATAGATTTCATAAGGATATCAAAGCTCAGAATCCCTTAAATGTAAAGACAATTTAAGAACAATTCAATGCTCAAACTTTATTATGGTGTACTATCCATATATTACTTATTGTTCTGCTTTTATCTTACTTGTGACGAAATAAGACCTCAACTGAGATATGAATATATTTCTTTGATATCCAGGCGTAGTTACACCTTTTATATTTAAGAACAAATTGAAAATATCGAAGATTCAGAACCAAAAAATTTAAGAATATTGAGGCTCACCAAGATATTATTTATTCTTATAAAAAAGTGTGCGGGATTCTCGAGAGCTAAGAAGTCTATAGGTTTTAAGTATTTATATATATATATATATATATATATATATTTATAATTTTTGCATAAAATAAATTATTTTACATTGGCTTTTGATCAACGTTTATTTTTTGTTATTAGCTAAAATTTGTCATATCTCATGTTTACCTACAAATTTGACACTTTTCTTTAATGTGTATATGCAATCAAAACTTGGAAAATTTTGGTATCAAAGTAAAAGGTAAATTTTGAATCTGAAATCGTGCAAAAGCTGGGCCAAAAGCATATTTTTTATGAAAAGGGCTTTTTGTGAAGGAATGAGGTAGCACCTAAGCAGTTGAATTCAATATTTAGGATTATGATTTGCAGAGTGTTTGAATGCTTTGGCAATCTTTACCCTCTCAGCCCTTGAGCTTAGTGATGTTTTCGAATGTTACCTTCCACTGTATTTGACATTGGGAGACAAACTCCTACTAAGCTTAGCAAGGTTTGCTATTTGAAGAGGGACATAGAAATTATAGCTTTGGTTTTTATCATTAACTTTCTGTTAGAATTCATGGCTGGACAGCTATCCTTTAATGTCTAAATTTGCGCTGGAACTGAGAATCATTCTGAGTAAATACAGTACGTCCTTTCATGAACCTCTTGGGAAGTTAGTGTCACGCAAATGACAGAGTAAGGTACCCGCTGGTATCTGTACCTCAGAACTTCAACAAGGGCTGTTTATGTATTTGCCCAGTAAGTGCTCAAATTGCGTATTTGCTATATCGAATGCTAAAGTTATTAAAGAATGCTAAAGTTATTAAAGAGGGCCTTCAATTTATCGTGGATGGATTTTCGTTATCACTCCAATATGTATCATACTATTTAGTATAAACTTATCGTTATCACTCCAAAATGTAACATACTATTTAGTATAAACTTATCGTTATCACTCCAAAATGTATCATACTATTTAGTATAAACTTATCGTTATCACTCCAAAATGGATCATACTATTTAGTATAAAATTATCGTTATCACTCCAAAATGTATCATACTATTTAGTATAAAATTATCGTTATCACTCCAAAATGTAACATACTATTTAGTATAAACTTATCGTTATCACTCCAAAATGTATCATACTATTTAGTATAAACTTATCGTTATCACTCCAAAATGTATCATACTATTTAGTATAAACTTATCGTTATCACTCCAAAATGTATCATACTATTTAGTATAAAATTATCGTTATCACTCCAAAATGTATCATACTATTTAGTATAAACTTAGTTTCATACCTTTCCACTTTCTGTGAGACTAACTGAAATATGAGCTAGCATAGTATTATAGAAGTTCGCGTGCAGCATACCATATCTATTCCCAAATGGCTTCAAGTGCTTTGCAGATGATGTGATAAGGCATTGATTAGACTTCGTATAGTTCTCTCGTATGGTATAACACGTGTTGACATAATATGCACTGATAATAGCAGATAGTTTAGTAAATTATGAGAACCTGTCTACAAGAAGATATATCAAACTTTATTATTGGTTAAAAGATAAGGTATCCCTCAAAAGATTCTCAGACGTAAGTCATGGTTGGAATGAGCTAATAGGAGAAAGTTTTATATCCGGTGGTATGATATACACTCTTTTTATAAGAATAAAACTTATCAGAATAGAAAGGCTCAGAATCGCTGAAGTTTAAGAATAATTTTAGAATAATGCAATGCTCTATCGTCATCAGCATTGCGAAATTTTGTGCATTCGAATAAAATTACTGCTTTTTTATTCACTTTGGCTCAATCGAAATAATATTTATTGCTCTATTGCACTTTTACTTTGTTTTATGACAAAGTTAGATATCAAAAAGGATTTGAATATATATTCTTTTGGTTTTCAGGGGAAGTTACACCTTTGGCATTTAAGAATCATTTAAGAGTATTCTAAGGCTCAAAACCGACAAAATTACTGAAGTTCGGCAAAAAATAAGATATTCTAAAAAATTTGTATAAACTTCCTCCCTTTTCATCTGCTACTATTTTTTGTCATTTACAGTCTTTCATTGCAATCGTACTTGTGACAGTTGTTCCATTCACGATTACAAGATAGTACATTGCTATGAGTCTGCTATGATTGCTATGAGCCTGCAGTAGATTACAAGATAGTAGCCGGCTATGAGCAATTTCGGGATTACACTTGTTCCTAGTACAAAATATTTTATTGGATATGTGATGAAGTTGGCACTAACACTGAACTTAAAATTTTTTTCAAAGTTTTACAGCAAGCTTAGGAACTCAGTAAATTTGTTCCAATACATTAGTATTTTTGTGCAGTTTGAGAATATCTGTTTATGCATGGGTATGCGTATTTTGCAATTATGTTTTCCATTTTCTTGCAAGATTTAGTTTGTTACGAAAGTTTTTGCACGTTTCCAGCACTGTTCTATCTTATTCTTTATAAAGCTTGGCTCTGTTATGCTGTCGCTGCATCTTCTTGTTGTGCTGTTTACAATCACCAAGAGCGCCGTGCCCACTGAGTTGTGGACGCGGATTCTTCCTTTCCTGCTAATTGAATTGTGCGTGGATTTTTATTGACTCTTCACTGTTTCATCCATCAACCCTAGAAGATCGATGATGAATTGATCAAAATAAATACTGCGCATTTCTTTTTTTAGCCATTCTCTGTTACATGTTTCAAATATCCCATATGATTCTTTAACAATGCAGAATTTTTATAGGAATGAAATTATAACAATATTAGGGCCCAGAGTAACTGAAATTTAGGAATAATTTTAAAATAATGCAAGCCTGAAACTTCATCACGACTTAGAATATTTGTGTATTCGCCTTAAAGTGCAGTTTGTAGAATAAGTCTTGCACTTTTAATGCAATGTTTAATATTCTGTTCCACTTCTGTTTTGCTTTATAATGAAGTAAGACATCAACAAAGAGTCGAATGTATTCTTTTGAGTTTCAGACGAAGTTACACCTTTGGCATTCAAGAATAATTTAGGAATAGTGGTAGATTTAAAACCAGAAAAATTCAAAAGCTATGAGGCTCAGTGAAATGTTAAGTTGTTGCACTAAATCAAAGGCTCAAAGCAGTAACAATTTGGGTAGAGTTTCGTTGTTTTTCATAGCACAGAAACGTGCTTGTGATGAAAATTTTATAGTTAACATGTACCCATGTTTATAAGTCATTGTTTGTTGCAATAATGTCTTCTGAAAACTCTATCCGATCCAGGAATCCCTGCAACTTCAGCTAAGATTGAAATGTTTATTTTACTTTCCCTTTCGATTGACTCTAAAGCTACACAATTTGATATAGGAGCGTTGTGTAACCAAGTATTGAAGCTTCGGAGCTTTTTCCGATTTCAGCATCAGATCTTTTTCAGAATTTGAAGGATATGAAGAACTCAGTATGTCCCCTCGATTTGATGTTTACCCTCTGTCAAGGATTGTTGAAGAAAAGGAACATAGCAACTACAATATTTATGCAAAAATAATTGGAATTTAAGTGCACCATCCTATCGCATTTTGTACGTCTCAAACATCCAGTATTGAACTGTCTTAACTTTGAGGATTCTAGTGCCACTTCATACAAGCTACTTGCTGGTAAAACACAATGTGTCGCATTGCTAAATTTAAAAGAAAAATATCAGCGTTCTGAAGTCTCAAAGATCCACTATTGAGCATTCTTAAGGTTTCAATTCATACTAGCCATTTTATTGCGATTTGTTTGATTCAATCTTTATTAAATTTCTGTTGACAACGGGCTGTAAGATATACGTTGTGCTTTGAAGCATCGTTAAAGAGGAGATTTTTGCTCTTTTCTATCCGAAATAATCTAACTTTCATAGAAAGCAATTGTTCTGCAATAAGAACTTGGTAGATAAACTTGAAATGCAATGAATATCTATGTATTAAGACATTAACATATATATTTTGAATGAGCAAAAGGAATTGATAGCAAACATGTATTATTGCCGGACATCAGCTTAACCTGAGGATTGCATTTTCGGACATTAAATCTTAAAATAATTCATGTTTAGCATCCGTACAATGCATTACGGCCGCATTGAATTTCGTTTTTGAAGAGTCTACGAGGTTTTCCAGGTGACAGTTTCTTTATTTGGTGTATGTCATTTTGAGTTGTGATGGCGTGAACAAGCTTGGCACTCTAGAGTTTGCCACCAATGACCAGCAAAGAACTCTTGTGCAAATATTCATGTGTTTCATTGGTAATAGTTGTGCCTTACAGAAGTAACTATATGGTTCTCATCTTTCAACTGTCTTCATTTCTCCAATACGATGGTGTTTGTATGTGTAACCCCAACTAATGATTGTACATGATACACTGCAGTATCGATAATTTAGTTCAAAGAAAGTCGTAAAAAGATGTAACTAGAAGTCATTTAAAAATGATTTTATTTTGAATATGCTTAGAGAAGTTCTTCCCTTATTAAGTATCAAAAACAGTTCGTAGGTACAAAATCATTCTGAGACGTCATCAGGGAAAAACAACATATTAGAACAAATCAGGGGAAAATTTATATTTATATGTTCCTCCTATTATATATATATGTATATATATATATATATATATATATATATATATATATATATATATATATATATATATATATATATATATATATATATATATATATATATATATATATATATATATATATTTACCATTTAGAGACATATTTTACTCTGCTATTGAGCACGTAATGTTTTGTTATGCTCACTAATGTTGAGATTATCCCCTTCTACTTTTAGCGCAACAGGCGCCTTGGGAATCAAGACAAAAGTCGCGACACAGAAAACGGATGACGTATTCTCGCAATCAGATTCTTGAATTGGAAAAGGAGTTTCTCTACAGTAGATACTTGACTAAAGAAAGAAGAAAAGATTTATCGGACTCTTTGCGCCTTACAGAGAGACAAATTAAAATATGGTTTCAAAATCGAAGAACAAAATCGAAAAAAGAAAGGAAAACACAATTGAAGGAGAACCAAGTTGAAACATAACGGAATTTCTTCATTGAATTTTGCATCTTCCAAAGCCATATCTGAAGTCAGCTAATTTAAATTCAGTTATGGTTCCTGGGCTTGAATTTAGGTCTCATTTGTGTGTCATTACACGCAACTGGAACTCTTCACAGCCGAGTTTTAATAGTTAAAAGACGACATTTTACAGAACCTTTTTAACTAAATGCATTGGATCATTGATACTTGACTAACTGTAGGTTATCTGTAAATAGAGTAGCAATAATTGTTTTCTTGACTACCATTAAAATATTCTGATAATACACTCATTCATTTCTGTATTGGACATCATGTAGGATTGAAAGGCTCCAAAAATAACTCCACATATTTCTACTCCTGGCAATTGCACATATCCCGGGGACTTGGATGGGTGTGGCTTCTATTTTGTAAATTTCTTACAGTATTCTCCGTCTGCATGTCAACAACAACCTTTTATTGCAGGGGCAATGTTTTTATCTTCGGTTAAGTAAAGGTTCTCGTCTGTAAAATGAATTATGCTTTGACTATCATTGCTTCCAAATTCATAATTTATATTTTGAGTGCCTATAGTTCCTACCCTCTTATTTGCTGAATGTTTCATACAGAATACCATTTATCGGATGCTTAATCGATAGTAAGCGAATTTTGACCAAAATAACTTATTATCCCTTGGGAGGTTGTATTAGAATCCTTGCGAAACAATTGTTGCTTGCTGGAATTCCACATTGACGCCAATTCGTGCAGAAAACGTGGCTCCATTTCTCCCTACGCGAACTTGCTCGCGTGATTGATATCTTCACAAGTAACCTAAAGGAGAAAGGCAAGCCTAAATGTACTGTACTTTTATGTACACTTCGACAGCGTTAGGGTTAGTTTAGTTTGATGAAATGAAGTATCAGTTCTCGGTCTTCAAGGCATAGTAAGACGAATATTCACTCTGGTTAAATTTTCTGTCTAACATAAGGTGAGTGGTCATGTACTTTGGTAATTTGGCCATGTACAATAATATATAGATAGAGTGCCTTACAAGTTTTAGTTTTATGGGGAATGGGGACCATGACTAACTTAAATGAGTATAGCTTCTGCTGTGGCCATTTGTGAGAAAAGCAAGCTCCGAATATCGAACACTCTCGGTGTCCTAGCACCATAGGCGGACACAAATAGGGAGAAAAGCCTTATGCCCATGCAAAATGAGCTTCAAACGTCGCTTCCTTTGACTCTTTTGTTACCACGAGAGCCTTCTTTTTACAGTGATATTGTTTTATTGCGTGAGCATTCCAAGAAACTTCGCGCTTTGGTTGACTCGCTACTTTCTTTAACAATTTTGCGTCACTCGCTTCAATGTGTAGGTCACCACGACAGGCAATTTTATGATGATATGTCATGCTTCAGTAGACCATATATTTTGTATTTAGCCATGACAGGCATATTTTTGACAAATTAGCTGCTTCAATAGACGCTTGGCAACATAAGACTCCGTAGAACAAGAGCCAAAAGGCAAAAGGTTTCCTTTCTATGCCGCTAAATTACTATGTATTTCACAAATTTGTTTGGTAAAATTAAGCTTTTTATCAAGTAAAGAACTCAACACGGCCTTGGGCCTAATATTTTTAATCCAGTGTTAGTATCACCCAGCATTTTATTCCGCTATTTTTTCCATATTATTTTCCTGGCTTTAGGCCAGAAAGTATATGCGTAACATTTTTGCATTGTTCATCTTAAAAATAATTGTATAAGGATGGAATCCTATTTGGCACATTTGGGTTCAATATGACATATGGTCTTAAATTGCTGGAACTTAAAAATATTTTTGATTACTAGGTACATTGCAAAGCTTGTTTTGTGGTTCTGAAGCAATTTTTGGACCTCTTCATAAAGAATTGAGGTTCATTCGTTGCAATTACTGAAGTAGGCCTCTTCTCCTTCTACAGGCTATTAGGCACCTCCCACTTGGTCGCTGCCCTTCCTTCTTTGTATGTTGCAACTCTACATAAAATACTATTTGGGCGAAAAGCACTCCAGAAAATGACAAGCCTTCCTCCGGCAGCCACTTCCACTCTGTAAATATCAAAATGAAGCTTTCCAAGTTGTGCCTCCAATTTCCCCATGCTATATCACCTCACTTCCAAGCAGAATCTTCCTCAAGCCAGATTTTTTGCAGAATTATGTAGTGTTCCTCACAACTAGTATAAAGATAAAAACCTTATCTGCTGCTCACCGTCGTGGGGCCGTTACTTCTTCTGGACTCGGACACAAAATTATTATTTTCAAGCATTTTTGTTTAGCTACAGAGTCGAGCATTCTTTATATTATATATAGATATATGTTGTAGTATTTGATATATGATGTATGTTTAATGAAACTTTTTATAACCATAAATGACGTAACATGTTTATAAAGAACTGTCTGACTTTGAAGGTTGGCAGGTTTTTCATTTTTCAGATTCTGTAAAAGGGGCCACTCAGAAAGTACGTACGCTCAATTTCATCAATTTTTGGACCCCTTCCCCCTTTTACGCTTTTGTACGTTTTCGAGGTACCCCCTCCTCCTGAGTGTACATAGTTTTAATTTATCAAACCCTTACTTTTCAATTTAATTGATTTAACATACAATGTTCAAAAGACAGTTTAATTTATTTAGGATGTTTTGTAAGTGTTTACCATGTGAAAATTACATGAGCGTACGTACGTTCTTTGAAGAGCCACCCTTCCACGTGTACACGTTTTCGAACGCTTCCTTGGGTAACCCCACCCCCTTCAGAGTGTACGTGCTTTTTGAATGGCCTCAAAGTCCTAGTCGAAGTTATTTCTGTATACTTCCTAAAAGGTCTGTGATAAGATCAAGTAATGTCTAAATTTAATTTGTCATATCCAGCACCATGAAAACACATAGCAAAGAACAAATTTCTTAAACTACATTAAGTGTAAAAGTTTTCGGCGTGATAAACTTTCGGACAACAATTTGTACGAAAATCCGCATTGTCCAAAGTTTTTCACGCAGAAAGATTTTGCATTCAATGCACATGCGTAGTATAAATTAACAGTGAACTATAAGTCTCATTAGTAGGTTTCTAATAGTTTTAAAAATATTTCTTATTCCAACATAGTAATAACATCAGTCCAAACATATTACGTTATCCTCATGATATAGCAAAGCCACCCTTACTTTCTTCTGACTTTCATCCGATTCAGTACTATCGGTGTCTTCGAGCATTGACCCTTACAATATTCTTTTGTCATATCATCTGTTTTTGGATATCATCTGTTTCTGGAATCTCTTGCTTTGTTGCTGATATTTGATATGTTGCAGTCAACCTTATTCCCAGAACTTTATCTTTTAATGAAAAGTGGATATTTTTCTTCCATAATTTCCCAAGACATTTATCTCTCCTATCCCAAAAAGAATTGAAGAAGTCAGAAAAACGTAAGTAGTGTATTGGAGCTTATGGATAAATAATCTACGATACGTTTCCATTTTGCATCACCGTTCTCATTATGAAGTCTATATTGCGTGTTTGCAATGAATTTTTGTAGCAGCAATTTATAGCTTCCATGGTTCATATTGACTTTAGGATCTCTGCAAAAGGCTAATCTAGTTTGGCTTGACTATGAAAGTATCAAAATGTACTGTGTTTCATAGCATTTAATCAACAACTTCAGCAAACAGAATAGACCTAGAACTTTGGGACAAAAACTGCGCAAATTTGTGGCGCATATGAAGTGGCTCGGGTTTTCCATAGATGGTGAATCACAGATGCTTAAATGATCTGCCTTACAATATTTAAGTCGTACCCTCTTCATATTGTCTGAGCTTTGTCTATGTTTAGCTGTGCATCCGTTCTCTAACTATGTGAGGTACCACACAGTCCTTGCTAAATAATCTGACATTGGCTATCACTTTCAGACCTAATTTTCATGTAGACTATGATGATTTACTTCCATTGAAAGAACACGACTCTTACCTAATGTGTGGCCTGAACATCCTGCACTGAAAAAGAATTGGTTAGTGCTTTACGTTGTTGTTCACCCTCCTCATACACGCATACACGATGGGTGTACTTGTACTCATACGTAAATGTTAGTCCTCGATTCATCCAAGTAATAAAGCACCACTGACTTTATATGAAATCTTGCACCTACATTTGAAGAAGTCAGAAAAACGTCTATTGTTTCATCCCCATCCATCTTTACTCTGTTAAAACTCCTTACCTGTCATACCTGTTTTCTTTTAATTTTTCTGCTTTTCTCTTGGTTAGATTCTTGATGTATTTTGATAGATAAGAAGAGTTCCTTTCATAGCACATGGCTAAGTCCTCAGTTTGGTGTTTAGATGTGCTACAAGCTAGTTCTATATGTTTTATTTATTGTGCAAGATTTGACAATGAACTAAACTCCTCGTTGGATATATAATAGCATTGAAGCAACCCAATATTTACAATAATTACATAAATCTTGTTCTATTTTGAAACTCTTAACTGAAACTCGTAACGTTACACTACTGGCTGTGCACTCTTAATCTCAACTCGTAACTCTTAACTATAAGCTGTGAACTGTGAACTGTAAAGCTAATGCTAATCTTGATATACGACGAGTGGCGGAGGAGTGCTACGCGTGACAAAGTATCCAACATTATTCTCAGATATTATGCCGACGGAATAAAGCCTGGAATAGCCTACAAATTCTTTCCTTTTAAGATACTTAGCCCGTATAGTAGCTTTACCTTTATTGTTTTTCCACTTTTGTTATCCTTAGAAGTTTGCATTATTATTATCAGGCTAGTTGTAACTACTTTGCTAAGAAAGGTTGCTATTGAAAACAGCAGAATATGAAATAAAAGCCTTTATTATGATGTAAATCATATCCAGAGAAAACTTAACCATTATCAATTCTATTTGCCAGAAAATTTCAATTACCATTGTCCCAATGCTATTGCGGTTTATTTGCAATAACACCCTTTTTACGAACTAAAACCATAAGTAATTGCTGTGGATTCGAATACTGTAGGCCTATTTCCTCTAAAGAGCACCACGGCGTTCTATGAAACTCGGACTTTTTAATGCGGCGTTCTTCAGAGGGCGGCATTCAATTTCAGATGAATAATAAAACTTTACATAATGTTTTCTATTCCTAAATAAGTGTAACAAAGATCAAAAAATATGTGTTCACAGTATGAAAAGTATCATAGAATGTCAATATCACTGTTTCAGTCACTCCTCGATCATGATGTGAACCATTCAACGGCTTTCATGAGAGAGTGCGGTGCGGCTTTCATTAGAGATGGCGGCGTTTTTCATAAATGTGCGGCCAGACGTGCGGCGTTCTTTAGATGGTGGCGTTTTTTAAAGGAAATACGGTATGCAGTTGTGGAAGAGCTAAGGCACTGCTAAGACATGCATTTAGGGTACATGGTGTCACAATCCCCAGACAAATTTCTGTCGGCGAATCACTAAATTTGCCTATACGGCTGGCATGTGTATCCTAGGAACTCAAGAGGAGGAATGGCGTACTGCGGAGTAAAGATATGTGCCAAGCCCACTTTGCAAGCAACATTGAAGTTCTTCATTTCTATCAAAGGTCTTGTGTGACTTTAAAAATGGTGCTCACTGCCTTCTCGTCTGGCCCTCGATATTTGAGAATGGAGAGAAAGAGTTAAACTCGCGGAGCTACCAGTGGACCAGCCCTCCGCTGTAGCTTTCACTGCATTCGCAGACGCGTGGCCTAGGGCTATAGAAACGGAGATAGGCGCCGCCCTATGCGCCATTGGCAAGGGAAAGGACTCTTTTGAGTACTCAGCAGCTCAAAAAGCTAAGAAAGCTCAGAACAGGGATTTTGAAGCTTATTAAAGCTTTTTAGTGTTTATGTATAAAAAATTTTATTTATCTGTGTACAAATGGTCATGTATGTGATGTTATCTACCCTCTAACAGTTTAACTTCTGTTATTTACTAAGAGTTATCATCTTTTCAAGTGCAAATGGAACGTTTTCATTTTCCATTGATTTGCATGCGTAAAAAATATGAACTCAAAAAATTTTGCTAAGAATGTCTTAAGAAAGTTTTGGTACTGGAATTGTGAAAAAGTTAAGAATTTTTCAGTACCCCGAGAAAAAAGACGTTCTTAACGAAAAAGTGTTTCAAGCAAAATTTTCCTCCTCTGAGAATCGTGTGAAATAAATCATGCCTTGGCTGAGAGTATAAATTATGTGATTAAGCATAGAGAATGGTTTCTACTACGATGCCTTCTGCATGGTTTTTGGTGAGCAAGACATCTAGTGGTTGCTTTCATTTTAATTTACTTATATCAATTAATTGCCCAATAACCTCGCCCTAAAACGGGTCTCTTCCTTGGAAGATTAGATTCTTGTTAATTCCGTCATATGCTTAACCTTGGTCATGATAAACATCACTTTCCCACAATCCTTTCCGTTAAGCGTGGCTAGACGTGACCCTAATTTGTCAAAGTGGTTTGTCGAGTTCCTTGAATGGGCGTTTCATGCAAACAATATTTCATTTACTTCAGTTTATGTTCCAGAAAAAAGCGAGTTACGTATTTTCTTAATAATTTTCTTGCATGCGTTTAAACGGATAGCCCCTTGATAATAAGCAACGTTGATAAAGGGTGACCTTCTTAAATACCAGTAAGGTAAATACATAAACACCTTATTTTTAATGAAAATAAACTCTCTTTTTATTAGTATGCCTAATTTTTGGCTGAACATCACTTGTGTTAGATTGTTTTGCTTTTGAGCCTAAGATGATCCTTAAATTTTTCTTAAATGCTAAAAATGCAGCTGAAAGTCAAAGAAGTATTTTTGTTGATGCTTTACTTCATCAGAAAGCACAACAAGACCGGAACAGGAGACACAATAATGTAGAGATAGTACAAAAGTTAATCTAAGCTCTAAAAACAGTTCTCAAAGACGTAAAACTTCTAATTTTTACTTAAACTTCAGCCTTGAAGAGTTTTGATTGCTTTTAAATCTCAGCTATTCTGAGCGTTAATGTTCTTATGAATTTTGTTCTTATAAAAGTGAGTGTACTTTACAAGAATATTCAGGCTCAAACTTACTGAAAGTCAGGAGTAGTTTAGGAGTAGTGCAAGGCTCGTGGTCATCAAGGCCTAGACTTTTTATGTCTTTCTTATCACAAATTTTTTAGTTCCAATGCTTTGCGCATGCAGTAGAAAATAGCAGAAGTATAACTTTTAGAGGAAGGCCAATGTAGCATCCATAACATTTTGTAAACAGATAAATCGACGTTTAAATGCATAAGCACTAAGGAAACTTTCTTAAGTCTCAAAAACCTAGTACTGTACTTTCTGAACTTTTTGGGCAGCTAATTAGTACTTTCTTATAACGACTTTCTTATAAATAAAATGTACTTTATAGAACCAAGAACTTTGCCCGTCTAGCATTTTTTAAAAACTGCAATAGTGTTCCAGCACGAAAACAGTTTGAATATCTTAAAATTCAGCCAATCATTTCTGGCAAGTTTTTACTTAACTATTGCGTTGTCAAAAGAAAACTTTCATATATAATGGTCTTTTACTTCCATGACCTTTTTCGACCTTGCGGGCGACGCTCCCTTCGAGCTACAGATAGGGGACTGTCCCTCGCGCCCTCTCTGCTATACCACTAATTTCGCCCAAGAATATAAGAACAATTTGAGGCTCAAGATCAATAGCACTTAAGAAGATTGAAGCTCAGCGAAAATTTAGGTATTCTTATAACAAAAGACTGAATGAGCTAGAACGTATCAATACCCCTGAAGTGGCACTCACAACATATCACATTTAGTAAGGAAGATTCCACTAAAAAAGATACGTTTTAAGGAACTTCCTAATAAAGCATGAATGCATGAGTGAACTATGTAAGTGAATAGTTCAAACTTTGTATACAAAAATAGCTATTAGTATATACCATAGTATATAAAATTACATCATAACTATTAATTATATATATATAAATATAGATATATATGTATATATATATATATATTTATATATTTATTTATATATATATACATATGTATATATAAATATATATAAATATATATATATATATATACATATATATATATATATGCATATATATATATATATAT
>OLMO02000262.1:4923138-4969777 GCA_900291935.2 Cassiopea xamachana | reverse complement strand
TATATATATATATATATATATATATATATATATATATATATATATATATATATATATATATATATATATATATATATATATATATATATATATATATATATATATATATATATATTGTGCAATTTAGGGAAAAAAGAGATGGAGAGATGAGAGAGATGGTGCTTGCAATATCATCCTCATGATCGTCGTCCTAGAATTCTTCGATGTATGCCTTTGGTGGGCAACTTTATACTTGGTCTGGATTCCTTCATGTACGATCGGTCTTTAGAATCGTAGTGGAGAGAGTAGACATTTTCATAGCTATTAAATTTTCTCTCCATTCCAAATTTACAATAAAAATGGCTCGGCTAGGTGACTCGCGTCCCTTCCATTGAACCAACGAACTCTAACTCATGATTCACATAGTTCTAGCTCTAATGCTCTAGTTCTTCAAAGCTTCCTTATTTACTTGAGGGGTGCGCTTAAATAATGTAGAAATACTGATTTAGGATGCATCATTTTGCCGACTTCGAGAAATTCTTACTCAGCATAAAATACAATAGAAGGGTAATGCTAGCTTATTCTATTATACCTAGTCTTGTCGTGTATAACGCAAGGGTAAATAACCCTTACTCCTTAGGCAATAGAATGGAATGCTGCATATTGCACAGTCATTATTACGGGGTTTCCTATGGTGTGTCTAGCTTCACAAAATTACTACATTTGTATTACTTACATCTAACCTAACTTATTTCTACACGACTAATTTAAAATACTTTTGGACATATACGTGCCTCTTACAATTTAATGAATAGAAACTACCGATATACACATATGTTTACAATTCCTGGAAACTGTAATTATTCTGTTGGCACATGTCCAGTCAACCCCTTGACGTATCCCACAAACAACTAATATGAGGCAGCCCTCTCAGCCTTTTGCAAGCCTTGAGAGTCCAAATACCTAATATACCAACGCTATACGACGTAGACCTCTACAGTGTTCTACGAGCACTGTGAGTTTAAATATCAAATAACGGAATGTGAGACGTCCTAATACAAGATACAAGTACTTTCGCATGCTACTTTATCTGTCCTAATATTCCATGTATAGCTCCATTCTAGCATTTGCAAATTAGCAATATGACAATATATATATTTTCGAAATTTTTCAATGCAATAAAGTCCCTAAAAATAAAGTTAGAAGCAGCGCGGAAATCGACCTATTACCAAGGAGCTATAGTTTTTAATGAACTTCCCGAAAAGACGAGGAAAGAAACTAACTATAGAATTTTAAGAAGCAATTAAATTAGTATTTTAACACTTACTTATAACTTATGACACATAGATTTATTTTCCTTTTTTTTGATTTTTATTTATTTAACAGGACTTCTTTGATAACAGTATATATATGTACCTAGTGAAAATATGATATGACTGTAGAAAAATCCTGTATAAAGATTCGTTAATAATAATAATAATAATAATAAGTCAGATAGTGCACCAAGAAACACGACAATATTTTTCAGTTTGCAAGACATGCTTCGGTCTGTTCATCAGACCATCATCAGTCCAATAGAGTAAGAATTCTGTGAGTAGTGAACATGTAGGATCACTACTCACAGTATTCTAGAGAATTTGCAAAGCAGAGCTATAAGAATTACAACTGATAGTCCGTGCGATGCACCTGCCAAACCACTCCTTAGACAACTGATATTGACTAGTATAGCTGAAATGATCGTCAAGAGTCTGCAAACATGGTTTGCAAAACAATGAAAGGCCAAGCGCCACCATATTTGTCTAGTTTTTTCAATTGCATTTTTTCATTGTCGAATGGAACGCTTTGTAATTTAAGTCTAAGAATTACCGACAGTTTCAGCAATAGTGAGGAGGGAACACCACCCCCACCCCATAAGTCGACACGCTTCCGCTGACTAGTCAGTGTGTTTTGTGCTTGTTGCTGTGATATTTGTATAGAAATGGTATAAAGGTGGAAATAGAAAAACAAGATAAGGTATCCTTCTGCCAAGCCGAGGAATATGCTAGTTTTCGACAGATCATGCACACGTAAGCAAAATTGAAGCAAGCATGCATGTCTGTAGTTAATACTCAGATGTCAAATAACGCATGGAGGTGTGCACGCTTTAGCATGATATACATAAAAATGCAACGACAACTCAAGTTAGCTAATGCTCTAAGTGAAAGCTATTCTGACATTGTCTTCAAGATTAAGTTCTTCCTGGCATTGTTCCATGACAAATGGACCACTCCAATGCCCTATCCCTTTGTGACACTGGCCATACACATGCATTGTCTACATTTCTCATTATGCTAACCCCCTCCCCCCCAGCAACACAGTTCAATGGTAACCTGACCACTGATACGCAGTGAGAGTAATGCGATATGTGGTGTGTGGAAGACGGAGGACAAAATAACCATAAAGTACGACTCAATAGCTATCAACTTATGATCAGAGTTTCCTTGTATCTACGAAGTAATTCTGATGGTCCTCTTGTCAATTTGCATTGCCTTTCCGCAATATTCTTTCATCTCGTTTCTCTATACAAAATTGTTATAGGTTCTTGCAGGTAAAAAGGAATCGAGAGTATGATTCCAATAGATGTCGAAAATACACAAAAATAGGTCAAAAGTTTTTCCGAAATGGTGAAAATTTTGTCCAACAGTTTTTTCACCAAATTTTTTTGTACGAAACATAAAAACACCAAAGTTTATGATGCTAATGTACTCAGTTCACAAAAATGACACAAACGCCAACATCAAAAGCAAGAAAAGCAGGCGAATTTTCCAGGTTGGTCCTCTGCCTGAGCCTCCTAGTTATTGCCACAGCTCTAAAGCACTATCTCATCCTCCCCAAAAGATTCCTCATACTGCACTCTTGGCACACAGGGACGGTTTTACTGTGAGTTCTGATGGGGGTATCTGGTGCTCCCAAACTTTCAATGAGCACATCCCCCGGCTCCTATACTTTTGGAGAATTCTATGCACTTCCGGTGCTTTCACTAGCCGCTCTTCTTTTCTAGGCTCATATCAAGGGCGTGGTTTACTAAATTTTTCCCGCTTCACTCATCGTCAGCACTTTAGCATCGTTCGAACTACTTAAATTTGTTCCGTGGCCCCACCTATACTGGTACATGCATTGTAATTCAAAGTAAATTCAATGTCACTCTTGCTATTGAAGAAAGGACGTATTTGCCATCCGAAAAAGAAATCATTTATTATCCAATGCCTTGATAATTTCTCATGGTGAAAGACATAGGTTTCTCTTCAACGACAGCTCGTGGTTGCCTTGCAAACCAAAGGATCTGGGGTCCTTGAACCCAGACGAGCAAGGATCTAGCTTTGTATGATTGGATTATACCTTACATGGGAATCAGATGAATGAAGATTATTTGCGATTTCCTAGGATTTGATGAATAGAATATTTGGATATACAGTAAATGCTAGTTGAAGCAAAAGTTTTTGTTCATACCGACATGCAAATCACAATTATATTTTCCCATTCAAAAGGAGCGGACGGGAGCTCTCAAAAAGCATGCAAGCAGACAAAGACATTGACAATATTTTCTTCTTGCAATAGAATTTTCAATAGTCTCTGCCTCTGCAAAAGCCTATTTAGCAATGAATACAATAGAAAATTTACATAATCGAGGTGGATAGCTTAGTTGCACTTAAATATTGCAGTTACACCTTTGAAGTCAGTCTTGCTCTTTGTTTGAAAATGTGGCCTATCCAAACATCTGGTGGCAACAGTTTCGCATGTATGGTTAGTGCTTGCTGCAATTTTTGAAATGATATACTATTTTATAAGCGATCTAGTACGAGATAAGCTAAAATTTAAGAAACTTTTGGAACTAAAAGCCTAGAGCTAAGAAAATTTCGACAAGCAGGACATTGAAATCGTTACCTGGTTCAACGCAGATCTGTGTCAAAACAATGTGAACATGATATTGCTTTAGACTTTATCCCATGTTAACGATTTTTTCTGTCAAATAACCGAATGTTATTACCTTCATATTTTCTTTAAGTTTGCACTGAAACAATTTCTTTGAATGAAAAAGCTGACAAGAAAATTTGAGAACGAAAATGTGACAAAAAATTAAGGCACTTTTACCACTAGGTGTAGTGCCACGCTTCTTATGGACAAAAAACGTGTAGTATGGACACTTTTCCTGGGCCGTCAGCATGGGACACAGGGTGGCAGTTCTCTTCGTGACCGCCTTTGTCTCGCCTATGCTGCTACCGAGAACCCATTTATTGCTGTGTGGACAGAGCGCCGCGGCGTTCTTTTCAAAATCGAACTTTGTGATACGCTTTCAATAGTAGGTGGCGTTCTTTGGATGGCGGCGCTCGTGAAGCCTGGTTTCCAAATAACATTCTAGTGCTAGCGACTCGCCGGCAACTCACCGGCGAAATTGAACTATTCAATCGAAACACTTAATTTCAACTGCCGGCGACCCACCCCAAACATCGAAGAAGAGCTGAAATTGGTTCAAATTTTTTCCCATTGTAGTGCCGGCGACTTCGAGAAATTTAAATGGAAACATGACTGTAATAGGTCGCCGGTGGGTCGCCGGCAGTTTCAGAAGTTTGATTGACTTTAATACTACTAAGAATGAATTTCATCACAGTTTTATTTTAATATTCTCTACAGAGGAGAGCTTACCGCCGGTGGGTCGCCGGTGAGTGAAAAGTATATGGAAACATGCTTCAGTAGCAATATCGTCGGTGGGTCGCCGGTGGTTCGCCGACACTAGAAAGTTATACGGAAACCAGGTTTTACAAAATGAAAAATGAAACTTTACACAATTTTCTCTTGTCCCAATTAAGCGTAGCAAAGACTGTGTGGAAAATGTGTTAATATTCAAAACATATGTGTTCACTGTATGAAAAATTTCAAAGAACTTCAATATCACTATCTCCATTACAGTTTTCGTTCATGTAATGGGCCATTCTCACGAAATGTCAACCAGGAGCGTAAAAACAACTCGTTAGCTAGGGACAGATAATAGATCAAAGTAGCAGAGTATTCATAAAAATAAATTTTTTGAGGTTAACAATACAGTTGACAACTGTTTTTAAAATTTACAATTCTTTGTTTGATTAAGATTGTTTTCAAAATTGCATCCGCCATGCATTTTGTCACGTACATCATGAGAAATTTCTCCAATTTTTTCCAGAAAATGAAGAAATTAACTAAGTTGTTCGAGTTGCTTTGAAATATAATCTATTAGTATTGCTAAGTACGCAATCATTTATGATTCCTTCTTAGAAATTCAGAGAAATCTTAAGAAACAAAATGTTACAGGGATGATGTAATTTGTACTATATCACGTACATCACAAAGCTTTAAAGCCTTCTGCTAGAAGTAGGTTTTTCTGGATGCAGAGTTATTTTGCAAATATTTAAGCTCTGTGCATTCAATTTAATGACAAAAATTTTCTATTTTATTTTTGGCTGTTCTCATAAGCATTTTGGCCATTTTATCTCAAATTTTTCACTTTCGATATCATGTACATCACATGAGAATAGCCCTAATGAACTTCTTAATGCCACGTTCAGTGGAGGTCGGCGTTCTGTACAAATGTTTGGCCTGAGGTGCGGCGTTCCTTAGAGCGTGGCATTTATCAGAGGGCGGCGTTCTTTATACCATAACTCTACGGATCTAATTGGATAGTCACCGTTACTGTTTAGGTTATGTATAGCTTCAGTTTCGAGCAATGCTTTTGATGAAGCAGAATATTCTCTTGCTGCTTATTTCGATTTTGATCGCAAAACGTTCCATTATCGATGTTCATGCTGAAAATATGAAACAAATCCCTCAACCTGCTTTAATCTAAGCTTGAAGACTTTGAAGAAAAAGAGGACAGCTAAGCCGAATTTTTCCTTCTTACTGTTGCATGCATTTACGCCAACGCCCCTAGCAACAAACTGGCTAATTTCCATTTACATTTTGAGGAGAAACAAGATTTTAAAGAACAGGGCATAAGTTACTGTTCCAAAAATGATAGATTCTGCTTCACTACTGAGCCATGAGGAGGGCCCACGGGACCAATGGCTAAATAGAAACAATGCTGAGTGTTGTCTTGTGTTTTGTTGTATGCAGAAGAAATAGTATGTAGTCCATGAAAAAATCTATCAAGCAACGTTCTAAGATTGTGGAGAGTGCAACAGATTTTATGTTTTAAAATTGGAGCAAGAAGCCACGTTTTAACTGTAGGGTCCGTATTAATTCCAGTGATAAAAGCTTACCTTTGAAAATAGACGAGGAAGCAAAAGCCTCACCCCTTTGGCCACCCACGCTTTAGAAGCTGAGACATGTAGAGACTCTAGAAACGCATAAGGGATTAATCCATATGAGCAGAAACTGCTTTTCATGGAGGATGTCGTGTTGGAATAAAAATAGTTGCAGTCTACTGTCATTCGATACGGCCATCCAACGAGGTAACTTTCAATTGAAACGTTTAATGCCCATTTGTGAGCTGCTGGAAGAACTTCATGCTTTGAGAAATGCTTCTTACAGCAGAGAATTTAAAGTTGCATGTCAGAAATAATAAGATAGATATTATGATGCAACTGATATTGTAATGGACAAAGCCTACCCAATAATCATGCTAACGGATAGAAAGATCTTTTCGTACGTTTTAGTTTTTAAGTAGCGCATATAACAACCAGATTTCACATGACGTTAACAAATGAACTTCACTTCCTAGAAAACATGTTTACATTGAAAAATGTCCGCAAGTGAGGCGGAAATGAATCTTGTGAAGGAATAAATTCGATTAGGAAAGAAGTTCACCAATGGCTAGTCACAGAT
The DNA here is from genome assembly GCA_900291935.2 of Cassiopea xamachana. Taxonomy (NCBI): domain Eukaryota; kingdom Metazoa; phylum Cnidaria; class Scyphozoa; order Rhizostomeae; family Cassiopeidae; genus Cassiopea; species Cassiopea xamachana. The sequence continues at coordinate 4,962,964 of OLMO02000262.1, read as the reverse complement.
GGTTCAGTTAGACAGAGCCAAACAAAGACATGAAGAGAAAATTTATTATCAAAAAACAACATCAAGCTATGCAGCAGCTGTTTTCAATTTGAATATGTTCTGTCTAGTGGTACAGCTAGCGTAGACGTTGATGAAGTGCAAGATGAACAAGTACAATAGGCTATAGAAGGGCTTTTGTGATATGAATTCCTGAAGAACAGGAGCTTAACCTTTGATCGTGTTCATGAATTATTTACAAAAAGATGAATGTATGGATAAGTCATATTATCCTGCAATTAAAGCTTGCCGTTCATTTCACAATCGTTTGTATGTTCATATACGTATAGCATAAGTAAAATTTACATTAGGTCGTAGGCAGAACTAAATATTTAATGCCTGGCTGGTTGTCAGGTGCTTACACCTTGATTTTCAATTGTAGCAGAATTTAAGACATTGCAACAAAAGGAAACCAAAACAGAAGAATATGCGACGACAAAATACATGAAGTGAAACACATTACCTGCAACTAACGTAAAGAGTACACTGGTGTTTTTGATTCCTGAAAATAAACAAAGATTTTTCAACGTTTTTCTTCGCTAATTGCACTAAAGCCTGCCAGCCGGTGCCCATTAAACACCATTTGATGTCACAAAGGACGAATTGTTACGGAGAACAGATAGCAATGTTTGACTTACTTTCTGAGTAGTGAAATTTTAATGACATGGCTGTCAAGAGAGTTATAAAGTTGGATAGTTGCAAGGAAGCAAGCATTAATCTTTGTTCTTAAGACTATCGACCGATTGCTACCTGCATCAACTTTGATATCCAGTGTTTGGACTTAAAGAAAAAGGTCATGAAGATAACAGTCTGATACACAAATGAATGTTTGGAAATCTGATTAAACGCAATTGCAAGCCAAGAGAGAAAAGACTCAACAATCACACCCGTTGACACCTTGTAAAGTTATGGCTATCAGTGTATCTGCGCGAGTTGTATTACTGTCTATCTACAGTTTGCTGTTTGTAGTTGGCTTTTTAGGGAATATGTGCGTCATTTTTGTCATCCTTACATCAAAACGACTCAGGAAGTTGATATCAAGCATTCTCATTGCCAACATTGCAGTGGCAGATTTCTCCGTTTGCGTCATATCAGCACCGTATTACCTATCTAGCCTCTTAATTGTTCACCCAGAGAGTCCCGGCCGTGAGAGCTTGGATTCGGTTTGCAAAGGCTTCATTTTCTTTGCTTATTCACTAGGTTTCAGCAGAATCCTACTACTAGCAATCATATCAATGGAACGTTTTTTGGCTATAAACCACCCATACTTCTACAGAATGCATTGTACTGTGCCATTACCTAACATCCCTGCAACTTTACTTTGTTGTTACCCTTGGATTCAAGCATCTATAACAACTTCTCCAGCCAGTCTCATGAAAGGGTGGGTATTATATGTTGGAAAGCCTGGAAAGCTATGCGGCTACAATTGGGCAGACGCAAACCTAGGCTTCGTTGTCTCGCTTATCGTGATAAACTTTTGCATACCGCTTTCCATAATTGTATATACAAATTTCAAAGTTTACCTGACATCACGACGCCAACGCCGATCTATTGCCACATGCTTTAGCATTTCTTCACGAGCCAGACCGTCTATGAGCAATTTTGGTGAGGAAGCTTTTGCTGAAAAAGAAGATATACAATGGAAAAACAAAGGCCGAAATAAACTTTCCTTGAACTTTTGCAGTAGTGAAGCTGATAACATAGACCTACATGAATCTCTTAGAATCGATGGCTCAAGCTTGCAAAAAAGCAGAATTCATAGAAGCAGTTTTCAAGAACGCATTAAAAACTTAGAAAGCAGATTTGCAGACTCTTTGCTTCCAAGTAGCAGTCATTTACTGAGCAATAATGAAATAGTTGCTAAGAACATAAATCCATCAATATCAGAACTTTCATTGCCAACAGACACCAAGATACCAGGTACTGCTAACCCTGAGGCATCAGATAACAAGAAGAGACTTAAATTTGAGGGGCCAATCCAAGTACCAGTGCGTTCAAATGCGGATGACTCTGGATTCAGAGATGAATCAAATTCGTCATCTGAAACAGCTTTTCAAAGTCGTAAAGAATCAAAAAGAAACAGCATTTTTCAAAACAATGAAAGCGTTGTGGCTGCTAGACAGTTCTTGAATAGGCTGGCAGAGTTTCCTCGGAGGCAAACTATTTCAAATGCAAAAAGCTTTAAATATTATGGCAAAGCAAATGATTTTGTTGTCTTCTTCTCAACTTTAAGTGTTGTTACACTTTTTCTTTGCACTTGGCTACCATTTGTTGCAGTGACTGTGGTGATTTTATTTTCGCATTCAGTCATCTCGGAGGAAGCAGACCTGGTTGTATCAATGATAACTGTCATCGATTCCGCGTTTACTCCAGTCATTGTGCTAGGAACAAGGAAAGAATTCCGACAAGTGCTTTTACGAAAAATGTGCAGATTATCAGGAAGTTAATCAGATGCTGTTTATAATGACATTAATCAATACCTAAGCACTGAACTCAGAATAATATAGTATATAAACTGAAAATTTGGCTATAATGTAGAAATAGTAACTTCTAAGTTGGGCAATACTCCCAGTCTATTGCTTTATAAGCAGAGACTTGAAACAAGAAGGTACTCTCAAGCATCTTTTGCCTTATTGTTGTTGGCACCCCTTTTCAAGTGTTGTGAGGATATGCAGTTTGACTAGCTCTCCATGTGGAGTTCTGGAGCTCATTCATTACGTAGCCAATTATGCATTGTTCCGAAGCATTTGTTCAATAGAGTAGCTTTTTGAAACGTTTCTGCTAAGGACCATGTGGAACAAAATGTAAATTGGACCATTCGAGTGGTTAAGTAGTTTCATAGTATTCAAAAATTCTGTCAAATGAAATACGATTGGCCTTACTGCGTAGTTAGCTACATGCCCACAACAAAAGAAAGTATTAAAGGACCCCTCAACCCAAACTGTCTTCTTCGTCTTTTGCTTTTAATGTTAATTAATAATCAGTGGTTAGATATGAATGTCTGTGAAGTTTTTTCTTCGAAATTTTCATTTTTCTGCTTACTGTAAGTTCTCAAAGTTAACGTGCCCCCTCCTTCCCCTTTTGAGGCAGTGAGTAGAGGGTGCATGATTCTATGTATATGTAGGCCGCTGGGCTAAACAAGTTAACATTCTCCGAAAAAAATAATGAGTTTTTTCGAACAGAAGTGCTTATTGACATATATGTACCTTGCTCTTAGGTCATTAGTCACACTGAGCGCTGTTTTCGTTACTCGGACTACCGACTTTTTCGCGCAAAGTTTTCAAAAAGCCTCTTCGCCTTTGAGCGGAACTTCAATATTCTGAATGCCACGAAGTTGTTCGAAGTAGGTTGCATCAATATTGCTATGCTAACTAAAGTAGCACTGTTTGCACGTGGTGGCGGCTGAGGGCTCAAGGGATCATTCACCCGCTACTTAACGCCTCTAGGGAGGAGGGAGGGTGCCTTGATTTGTTACGCTATTGTTCAATTTATATGGAAAGCTGTAGTACAGAGCGTTACGACAGGAGGAGGGGGTCTGAAAAACAGTAAATTTAGCGTTACTTAACGGATGAATGATACCATACTGCTTTGGTTGTTGCTCCTGAAGAGTTTGCCGTAAAAACGAAACTTACCGAGAATATTTGCTACGTTAAATGAGTACTACCGTAAAGTCAATAAAAATGATTCAATTCGATCACCGTTATTAAATTGCTTATAACTTTGAAATTATAGAAATTATGAAAAAACCAATTTCAAATTCGTAAGCAAAAGATCCGATTACGTCTATTTTATGCATAAAAGTCTTTTGGTTTAGGGGGCCTTTAAGTAAAAAGAACAGTTTGAGAGGAACTTTTCCCCTCTGCAGCTATTAGGTAAGGATAGAAGTCAAATTTGCAAAATTGACTTTTTGGAAGTGATGCGCAAAAACTTCGAAAGCAGGATATCTTGGAATAAGGAGACGTCTAGAAATATCATACAAAAATGGCCAGTCTTGCTTAATTCAAGAGCCGCATACAATATTTAAGGGCCGCAAAACATAAAAAATAAATTCTTCACATGCATTTAAATCCAACGTGGTATCAAATTATTATCCAGTGTATAAAAATAATAGAACTTGAAAGTTTTCTTATTTGTCTTTTGCATTATCTTTGACTAGCACAAGAGCAAGAAACAGAGCTCGAGCCCTGTTTACACTACACAAACTAGCCTGGGTTCACCCTAAGTTAAAACTAACCCAGGTTTGTTGCAGTCGCCTTTACACTTGTGCATTCCAAATTTGTAGTGTAAACAAAATCTAGGGCGAACCCAGGTTAGTTTAATGTCAACGTGTGCGCAGAAAGGAAAACCCTAGTGAGAGAATTCTTTTACCAATTGTAATGTTCTTTTGAAGTTATTGTCAGCCTCCAATTTCTTTGTGAAATTCCCAAAGATCCGCCCCTTCCTTGTCGACAAGTTATGTTGCTGCTAAATTGGTTCTTAATCCGGAATCCTAATATGACTTGCTAAGATTTCAGTATCTCCCAAGTAGCGATGCTAACAATGTTTACATGCATCGCGCATATCTAAATGACTGATGGAAGGCAGGAATTCCCTAAATATTGAGAGCTTTCTGCTGTCCTGTTAAAATGTACACAGTGCTTCATTACTTGAGCATGCGTAGAGGAAAAACTAACCCAGGTTCGCCCCAAGTTTTCGCTTACACTACACTGCTACAGAACTAACCTAGGTTCGACCCAGGGCGAACCCACCTACAGAAGTCGGTTGAATCGACCTGGGGCGGAACCGGCTTAGTTCGCGTTTACACTACGAAGAACTCGCCTAGGTTAGTTTTAACCTGGGACGAACCTAGGTTAGTTTGTGTAGTGTAAACAGGGCTTGATTTCGCATTGCTTGGCACCAAACTAGCTCTGAATTAAAAATTTTTCTTGGTTAAGGAATTGTAAGTACCATTCAAAGTGGGGACTAGATAACTTTGTGTCCCTTCCTACTTTGGATGGTACAGCAGATTGTATATTTTGTATATTTGTGTTTTCAGTTAAATTTAAATGGTGACAAAAAAGTATGGCCAACCAATTTTCAAAAGTGGCTCATTAAAGTCAAAAGGCCGCATGTGGTTTGCTATTCACGTCTTGGCCACCCCTAATGTAGCAGATAAATGTGGAAATTAAGAGTGACGAAAAAAGGCGCAAAGGCTCAATAAAGAGTTGCATTCATCAAGAGAGGGCCGATTTTTAAGAATATACAAACTTTCGTGATTTTTTAAATAAAGCTCATTGTTAAGCTCTGTTTAAAATGCAGACACTATCAATAAAAATGCTATGGCTAGTTTCATATAAACGAGAGCTAATGGATGAGCGAGCACCACTAACACATTTCGTTCTTTGATAACCACCTAGAGTTCCCTGCAAGGAGCAATAGGATGGTGGTTTATTCTGCAACAATAGGTAGTATGGTAGCTAGTACGCACAAGGGACTGTTCATTATTTACAGAGGGGTTGGTACTGAAGAGAAATGATTTCTTGTTAAAAAATCATCTTCCCAAGCCCTGAGGTTACATTACAATGTATGGGCACAGCCTTAGCTAAGCAGAAAATTTCTTTCACCCAAAGAATTTCTCTTCGGTATCAACCCTTCTCTAAATAATGAGTCGTCCCTAAAGTCGCAAAATTGTACACATCAAAAATCTGCTTAGGTTAAATGAATAAAAAGTTGTTATTACGCTTGGTTGGTTGAAAAAAACCCTAAGTAACACTTTGCCAAAGAGTTTGCTGAGTTTATTTTCGTACATAAAAGCATCTAATTAAGGTAGGCAGAAAGTGAGTGATAGCCATAATTTCGCATTTGACAGGTCTCTATGGTTCTATCATGTTGGTTTAAACTGGAACACTACTTGTATTGATTTTGACTGTATAGTGATATCCAAGCTACTAAGTATATACAAACACATATAAACACGCTTGTTTAAATGAATACACACATACGAGGATGCATAAATGCTTTAGTATTACATGAAAACATAACCTTTTAGATCCACTATTTCACCAAATATTATGTCAAGCACCTAGGAAATGTGAGCGTGCTTTGAAACAATTAGAGACATTTTAATCTTCCCTTCTACAAAAGATGTTGCCTTGAAATTGAATTTATCAAGTCCAACACTGATTCATAACTATTTGTAACAATTCCAAATTTTATGAATAGTATCGTAATCATTTTGTTACTTTTCAGCAAGCCAGTTCTCATAAACCGTTCTTTACAAACAACCTAGAGCCCTACACAGCCTTTATGATGTAGCTTATAATCTAGGAGTTCAATCACACAGTACAAGCTCACCTCTTAAAGGCTTTTTCGGGAAGCTTCCAGGGAGCAATATTGGTTCTATGAAACAGGAAGCAGTATAGAATCGTTTAAGCTAAATGTTGTGCAGGCATCAAATAGAAGAAACATAGAAATTTGTTGTAAAATCTATTTTGCATATGTATTAGCCAACATCGCTATAGTATAGGATTGAATATTTTGGAAGGCTAAGCTTGGCTATGCATTACTTTCTTTCTCTGACTTTTCTAGCGTATGAATGAAATTTTAAAAGAAGATCATCAAAATAAATATGGCTTCTATTATTCCAGCCACCATAATTATCGATCTTCAGGGAATTTTCCGGCCCCTTCCTACTATTCCCACCCCAATAATTTGGTACTCCAGAGCATATACATAAAATGTTGAAAATGAGAAGTCAGCTAAATCAATTGCTCTCTGCCTTTCTAACTATTGTAATCTGTCAGGTGATGTTTTTCAAATATTACTGAGTGGCTGGCCCTATTTCCCTGCTTATTAGTGTATCCCCTTAAGCGGGCCATGGCGCATGCGCCCCTGAACCACGTGTTTGTCATTGATGCAATCGCAGTCTAAGTGTCTGTCTACCTACTGTCGAAGGTGCTCCAGCTGCTGAAGGCAGACTTTCTTATCAGAGACGAAGTCCTTATAAAGCCACTCCCAAAGTATAACCTACAATATGTTATAAATAGAATTGGCCTACGTGTGACCAGTACTAGTTCATTAAAAAGGCTGCGAAGATTTTTTTCATTTCTCTCTTTTTGATATTTACCTTATGCATTGCATTTCCCTTCAGAAGAAAAACTTTGAAAAGAATACGCCAGCATATAGAATCAACAGTGCTATTAAAAGTCAAGGAACCCAACTGGTTGTTTAGGGCTTCTACAAGAACTGCTTTTGCTAGGAGCATTCATCAATAATCAGAAAGCTTGTTTTCTACTTCTTTGTGAAGCTCTTTGTGCTTTATCCTATTGATTAAAGTTAATTGCAATTAGTTTGCAACTCAACAGAGTAACTAATTATGACGTCACAAATTTGCTATTTTTAGAATATTTGGATTTAGCTTTATATTGCAAGCATATATTTTGCGATTGCTATTGTTTGTGACTCTTGGTTGGATCTGATGAAAGACGATAATTAAGATCTAGGTATATGAATGCTGATTTCGTCACTTCAAATCGTTTTATTTTCATTTAAACGTCCTTAGTTCATTCCGTTTTCAAACTATTTGACAAAATTGAAGAACAAGGGCCACGACGACAATCAATATCAATTTCAATTGACGTTTTCATTTATGAATCATGACATCTTATGTGTTTATTTATGGCTAATTTCTCCCAGTTTGCACGTTATATGCCATATGTCTTTTCTGCATGTTTACACCCCCTATTTATTTTATTGTTTCCCACCTAGGTTATATAAGCCCCCTTTTGATGTCATATTTAACTGATGATGGGGGACAGTATGGTCCGAAACTTCTTTATTTTTCAATGGTAGTTTGTGGAGGATTTATCAATGGTAACTTGAAAGGATTTGTCAATGATAGCTTTTTTGAGTGCCTAATTGAAGGATTTGTCAATGGTAGAGTCTAACTTGTCAATGGTAGTGTCTTATTCATAAATGAAAATGTAACTGAAACTGACTTTTTTCGTGGCCTTTGTTCTTCATTTTATTATCAGGCTGCATTTTCTAGCGTACCGGAGTGATGGCCCAGTGGTAGAGCGTCTGCCTCACAACAGGTAGGTCGTGGGTTCGAGCCCCGGCCGAGTAATACCAAGGTTTTTAAAAATGGTACTCACTGCCTTCACGTCTGGTGCTAGGCATATGAGAATGGAGTGGGAAAGTTAAACTCGCGGAGCTACCAGTGGACCAGCCCTCCGCTGTAGCTTTCAATACATTCGCAGATGCGTGGCCTAGGGCTATAGAAACGGAGATAGGCGCCGCCCTATGCGCCATTGGGCGCGGGAAAGAACTAGTTTTTAACGTACATTTGACCAAACGTGCAAATACAGGACTATGTTATGCTCTTTTAGCGCGTGTTTGACAAAGTATTCACATTCTCAATATTTTTATACAGTCATAATTTCATGACGTATAGTTGTTAATTCTTCTCTGAAATATCTCACTACAGGTGTATCGTAGTGGGGGCTTCAGGAGGTTCAGCTCCCTTCCTAAATTATAAGAAATTTTTGGGGGCTCAGCCCTCCTTTATCGAAAATATGTTAGGCTGGACAAGCTTTTAACTATGCATTTTCTGAAGGAGAGAGAACAAATAGGCTCATAACAATAGAGGAAGGATGCTAAAATCACATGTTGGCTTTCCCCTTTTTTAATAAGTTGGCATGAACAGCAGCGACAAATAGATCATTTTCAAACATTCAAAATGGGTGTGGTCAAGGGCATGGTCCATTCTTTACATCACAGCCCTCCATCTGATAATTTTAGGACGATGGCACATTACGTACATTTTACGCAATGAATAGCAAAAAAGTGGATGAAATCAACTGGATCATTAATTAACTTGAATAGCACAGTTACTCTTGGAAATCAAGGATGACTAACACTAATAAGAAACGTGAATGACTTCAATGATATTTGAGTAACGCAAATTTTTACAAAGGGCTGTATGAAGATGACTCTTCCTCCTTGAAATTTCAACTTCAGCCAGACAATGCTGACGATTCTCTTTATGAGGTTATTCAAATATTGTGAAAGCATTTTCACTACGAATCTTGCTAATTATTGCGAAAAAGAAAGGTATTTAGAATTATGCGATACATGCTCTAACTTAACATTTAATTTTTTGAGCTCTCTTTATAATAAGTTATTAAATAAAAATATGAAAGGTCACATCGTATGTTTCAGCGATTTAGAAAGTTTTCATAGAAATGAAATAAACTTTGGCATTGCATTACCTAAAATTTTCCATGATTATATTGGCTTAAAGCAAATAGCTTGCAGTGCTCTTAGTTGGAAAATTGTGTGCATTGATACGAAAACGAACACTATTTGCCTTTAATTAATTAACAAGGTAAATGAATCCTATCCTTTCTATTGTCATCTGCCATGCAAACAAGTAATCATGACGGCAAAAGTTTGCTTACAACTTGTGATTTATTCATATGGTGTGAAACCTAACCAAATATTAGTATTAGTTCAAAAACGTATGTTTTAAGCTTAATATGTATGGTGGAAATTTCATCATAGGCAGCCTTAACGCATCCATCTGCTGTTTAAGGTGCAAGAATTTCAGGCAACATTGCCATGCAGATAATAGTTCTATGACTTTAGTAATACTGCTAGCTAACATTCCATGGATGTAATTTTATATTGGGCTGTTTTTTTGGTTGAATCACAAGAAGCAGTCGATGCAAGTGATTTCCAATCAATTACTTTAAATGAAATTGCGAACATCCATGAAAGGAAGAAGACTTGCTTTGCAATTAAAGATTTGCTATAAACAATGCACTCAACAGCTTTGGAAACCATGCAATTAGAAAACGTTTTAACCATGATTAAATTTTATAAAACTATTAAGGCCCAGAACAATTGAAATCTAAGTATAGCTTAAAAATACTGCAAGGTTCAATCTACATCAAGACTTAGAATTGTTTTTATTTGACTTGTTATACTACTGCTTCTAGATAAACGTCTCCACCAACGACGTTGAGTATTTGTTTTGCTTCATGATGAAATAAGACATCAACAAAGATTTGAATATATTCCTTTGATTATAATATATTAAACCGTTGGTACTTAATAATAATTTAAGAATAATCTTACACTCAAAATCAAAGAAGCTAAGAATATTGAAGCTCAATGAAAATTTTTATTAATTTATTAAAAAGGTGTAATTCTATTCCCTGCGCCAAAACCGTTGGTTCTTTGTTACCTTGTTGCAAACAAGAATTCCTTTCTTCCCATGAAAAATAGCTTTTTGGATTTGCTTTTGTAATCATTCCCACCACATCATGCTTTAGTCAGGAGTGTCAGGTCACATCTCTTAGAATTTCATATATGCTTGGTCCTAAGTTATTATTTGAAGTTAATACACCATTCATCAACAGTAGGACGTCCACAAAAACACATTATGAACTCAAACATTTTCAATGACTGACGATGTAGATCTTGCAGCCGCTCTACACTGACTTAGCAGGCTATTATTGCGTTCGAGCAAAAGGTTTTCTAAAATTCAACAACTGATCTAGTGCCTTGTTGGAATTCAGTCACCACATTATTGAAAAACCAAGCCAGTATGTTGGTTGACTATCACCTGGGCTGGTTTTGAAGTGAAGTATAGTTATACTTTAACAAGATGTCAAGGGCACCCGGAGCACATTTTTGAGTGAGGTGGCTGAGGACGAGTTGCATATTCGAAGAAAGGGTTTAGCTCCTAAAAATTTTCAAGAGCCATACCCTACGAATATTTAGAAGAATTTCCTTCTTGAACATAAAAATTTATCCTGTCTGAATCGCAGTCAGATGAAATTATTGATGTGTTTGAGAGAAAATTCAATAGACTTCTCAGCTACTCTATATAGAATCTTAGTAGAAGAATGTCTTGATCGTTAGTGATAGAAACTTTAGTGCCAGTTCATCAACCCTCATATGTGTCAAGTTTATTCCAGGTTGGGTAAATGGCAGAGGCATAAATTTTCAGGGCAATTAGATCATGTTTAGGGTTAAGTGACTACCTTGAAATGTTGATAAGGCTTGCTATTAGTACTATAGAGTACCGGGTGCGACTTCACGAAAATTCTACTTTTAGAATATTTTTGTTTTGGCTCTGGATTCTGAAAGAGCACTCTAACATAGCCATACAATTGATGAGCAAGATATAGGGAATTGAATGCTGACTTAGTTCCCATCAAGCCAATGAATTTTGAAGTTCTGAACCAGGTCGAAAATACAGTGGTATATATGGTAAGGCTTTTGTCATCAAATGGTCATATTTAATCCAATTTTGACACAATTCACTTACAACTTTCAACACATGCCTATTTTAGGGTGTTCTTTTCCTCCACATGGTCACAATATGAAAATTCTAAAATACATTTTTATGACGTAATCACTTTGGTACTCCATTCGAAGTTATGAGAACTTTTAACACGGCCAAGCAACACATAACTTCTATTTGAATTTGAAACCTCAGTCTTCATATCTTTCATTGGCAGAAAAGTGGATAAGTTGCAGCCCCCGGCCAACTACGCCAACATGCCTCTGGATACATAAATCACTTCTGAACTGCATCGGCATGGTATCTAAAATGCATGAAAGAGAATAATTAACATAAGCCAATGCTTCGATTAAGCACCCCCTTGATTAAGCACCCCCTTGATTAAGCGCCCCCTTGATTAAGCACCCGTCTAACAAGCGCCTATCCTATTCAGAAAAATAGTAAATACGAGTCCAACATCGAAAAGGAGCCATTGTTCTGTAAAAGCAGGACTCCTTAACACTTTTGACAACCTTTGTTCTGGCGATTACAGAAAAAGGAAGGTAAATCAACAGAGATACAATAACAGTTGATTTTGGCTTTCAAATAGCCAAGTGTCAATGTTTTTTCTTTCTTCAAGCTTTTGCACTAGAACTAATGCAACTTTAATGTCACTTGTCACTGCTTTGTGGTGCATATTGACTTATTTAAGACAATTTACTTAACGTTGTCTTCGCCTATTTCTTCGTTGTTTTGTTTTAATTCGCTATGTTGAGTTAGCCTCGCTTAGGAACCTTGGGGCAGATAGGAATAATGGCGGCCGTAGAAACACGCTTTTAGAAGAGATTGTACACTGTTGTACTTTGTACTTGGCTAAAACTATCCCACAGAATTTTTAATTTCATATACGAACAACTTTGGCTTCAAGATTTTCTTTCTCATTATCTATTGTCTTTCATTTTATTCCAATTGCTCTGAGGTCCATTTGAATAAAACAGCGACCCCCGTATTAACACTCTCTCGAATAAACGCCGATCTATGCCTTTCAAAAGTTTTATAAGCGTCCGGATGGTTAATCGAGGCATAACGATATGCGCTTGTTTTGAAAGTAAACAATTCAATTGAACTCTGCATCAACACTAGCCTTACAAAATACCGCACTAACCTATTGTCTTCTTTGCGTATTTCAGCAAAATAATTATTTCAATGATTCTGATGTGCGGGTAATCTGATCTTCAAAGTTGAATTGGTAGGAAAAAGAAATCTTGGGACAAATAGCTCTTTTTACGTCCACCAGTGCTTTGCAAATGGCCGTCCCTATGGCCCGACTACGTATAAAAATTGTCAAAAAAGGATGACATAGTATGCCATTCAAAAGATGACATTTATTTAATTCTCTGTATAAGGGATTACAGCTGGTATGCTTTGGATGATTGTATTTTTCCTCATCATGGCAGCCAAACGCTATAATTCGATATAAAATACTTTTATGAGGCTGTTATGCTTAAAAATGTCACGAGCAAGCAGTTCTACCTTATGAATAGGGCTGTATCGGAGGATCTCAGGGTGGCCGTGTGAACAATTTCTTGAAGGAGGACTTCAACTAATACAAAAACTGTCTAATTGAGACATGTATTGTTATTGATTCCGAATGATGTAATACCTATCAAGACAAATATGAAAAAAAGTTACAAGTGAAGTTTAACTTAGGGGCAAAAATGATGCGACTGGAGGCGACAAACAAAGTTTAATAAGGGCCTTATGGTTGGCAAAAATCTATTGATTTCAGCAACAATATTTCATACTAGTAGCAAAAGCAACGAAACCTATGAGTAAATAGTAAGAATTTAATATATTTAATAGCGAATTTCTTTGGCTAACTTGCAGTCTAGAGAAGTGCTTTGCCAAATTTAACTAATTTATAAACATAAAATTCGGGTCAAATATGGGATGCAAATTAAACGTTGCTGGTCTCAAGCGTGCCATTTTAACTTTGATGTTGCCATTTCCTTTCGTGGCTCCATTTATTAGTCTCGGAAAAATCCTCTATTGCATCTTCTACTATAAAGTTGATTCATAAGCTATTAATTGCTGCATATAAACCGAAAATGTATTCCGCAAGCAATCCATCGTAAATCAAGCACTCAAAATATTAAGGAGATGTTGATTCCCGATCACAAGAGAGAATTAGCGAGCCTTCAACAATGACATAACCAACACACCGGCCAATCCATCATATTTCTTAATTTTTACACAATATCACTATAAACAGACCACAATTCCTTCATAAATCTATATATGTAATCCTCTACTGGGCTGCCTGTATCTGTTTTCGAAAGTCACGCATCAATTTTTAGCACAAGTTTCAGCCTGCTTTCAGTCGTTAATGATTTATGGTACAAGTACTTCAATGTACAACTCTTATTTGAAATACCCAATAAAATTGAAGTTCAGGCTGAATTTTTTTAACTTTTCACAAATTTTGAGGCTGAATTGTTCTTAATTTGTTCTTAAACTGGCAGGGTGTAGGCAACACATAGAAAGGCAACATACAAGACAACATTTGTTGTTTTGATCGATTGAATGTTACATCCTAGTTGGTCTCTCTTGCATATCAATGTTTTGCATTGAAAAAAGTTTACAAACAATTATAAATAGACTATGTTAGCACAGTAGCTAGTTTCACTAGGGACAACTAATTTTCAAAGAAGAGAAGTGAAAAGGCTGTCATTTCTCCTCAGGCTGACAAGAAAAGGGCATTTCATGTCCACATGTTTGTGGAAAGCTTAAGCATCATTGTTAAAAAATAAACCTTTCGACGGTGCTTCAGCCTCAGCCTTGTTTTTAATTTGTCCTCAATTTTCCTTCAGATTTCAGGCTCGTATTCTTATAAAATTGTTCTTATAGAAAAGAGTGTAATAAACGGGAATCGATGTTCAATACAGTGCATATATGCGCTATATTTTAGACCTAGCCATTTTATTTACTTTCAACGAAGTAAGCCCTCGGGACATTAAAGGTGTTTTTAACGTTCAATAGCTTTTGTTCCTCTTTTGCATTTCATTTGTTTTCAGTTTAATTTAATTTGGTTTGCTTTTGCAGTGCCTTCTTTGATATACTGAGTGTGAACTTTCAAAATTCAAGTTAATTCAATTTAATTTGGCTTTTCGAAACAGGTGTTTTGAAACGTGAATTGACCTTCCTCAAAAATACACCTCTCAGAGAGATCCCGACCATAATGCTAAAAATTTTTAATAAGCCCTCCTTGAATAAACTTTCATCCATAAACATGAAATTTAACTATGTGAAACACTTAGATACTCTCAACTGAATAAGGATCAATTTTTGGAGCACAAATGTTGTTCTTCTCCCCACTACCGGGGCATATAAAGGGGTCCACTAGGGGTAACATCACCCAAAACGCTCTAAAAATACTCTGTTTCAAATTTAGATTCTTGCTGCTAATCATATCATACAAATCAAAAGTTTCAAAGCTGCTATAGTTGTTATAATCAAAACTTTCATGTTTCACTTTCGTTTCTATTATTACTTTTCACCTTTTCATTTAACAGTCCTGAAAAACAAATTTTGCAGTTTCCAACAGAGAGACTGGATTTATTGCATGAATGAATTAATTACAATTGTCTATATATTACAAACTACAGCTATAATTGCAGTATGTATTATATAGAAAATTGTAATGGACTATTACTTTAGATTTTTAACAAAAGAACTACGTTAGGTAGGATAAATTACTTTCATTACTGTACATCATATATATATATATATATATATATATATATATATATATATATATATATATATATATATATATATATATATATATATATAAGCTTACTGTTATAATAACAATGCATTCTTTATTAAGGTATTTAAATATGAGGATAAGGAATAAAATGATAATTCAAAAGCCATGATTTATCTTCAGAAGTTAATCGAGAGAAGCCTATGAAGCTTTTTGAAATGGAAAAAGGAAGTGATGGCTAATTGCAATGATTATAAATTTGCATGGATTAATTATTTTACTTTTAGGTTTTTCTTGTTATTGTCTTTTCTTGATTATTTGTCATAGTGTGCATTAATAAAAGTCAAAATATCGTGCTTACTAGGGTTTTACCCTGTAATCCCCTATAAAATCCAATACTCTCAAAAGCAACATCGTACAATGTTATACAAATAGCAATGAATATCATCTTAATGATGAGGACTTTGGTGACCCAAGGTTCCATTCTTTTACTGTTGCACCAAGCACCCAGAAGAGGTTGCATATTATGTAAGGATACACCCTTACGTGAGATATACCTTCATTTCAATATAAAGTATGGTCATTTTCTCAACAATGTTTTTATTATTTCAAAATTGTATTTGAAACGAAGGCATGTATGTACTGTCTAAAATATCATGCCATGTCTAAACTGACTTTTCGTTTTCAGCATAAGTTTAGTTTTAACACATTACGGCCTCGCAGTATAACCAAAAGATGCACAACCAGTTTTTTGCTAGCATTCAAAGTTTCACCTATCAATTTTATCTTCTTTCAGCAGATTCAGGGTGAGAATCAGAAAGAGAAAGAGAGAGAGTGTGTGTGCGTGTGCTTATATTTTGTATTTTGTTTATGGTACATTTTATTCATATACTAATTCAATGTCATGCAGCTGTTTCCTTTATCATAGTCGATCTAGGAAGCTACTCTGAAGTTCTTATACTCGTTCTAAACTAGGATTTATTGAATTTGACATTGAGTATTTGTCCTACTTACAGCAAAGCTGCAAATCTAACGGATGTCATGTCAAAGTTTAATAATGATAATAAGCATAATTTTTGAGTTTATTGAAGTTTACATGTAATTGGCAATAGATATGGAGTTAATTTTATTACAATCCTATTGATAGAACATAAAAATGAGGATTTTTTCTCATTTATGCTATCTTCAAAATAGAAGCTATTGATAACCTAATATGTCACGGTGACCATTCCTTGAGATCAACAGAATTAACTTAATTTTTATACTGCTTTCTATGTCCTAAAAGTCATGGCCAAAAGTTGATTCTATTTCAAGTTTGGAAAACATCATAGCCTATTAAGAAGTATTTTATGGAAGGGCAAACCATAGACAAGGAATATGCTAATTCAAAAATGATCTAATATTTTCAAGGATTGGGAGTACATTCTGATATAAAACCCTTTTAAAAGATGAAATTCAAATGTTTCATAAATGCAAATGAGCTTAAATCAGAATAATAGCAAAGACCACTAATTTAAGGTCTCGAATTTCTTTAGCATACTCAAGAAGGAGAGTCTGACCAAGGAAAATTTTTAGTGCAGCGCTGTTAATTTTGGCTTAAAATGCATCCCAGAAGAGGCACCCTTTACTTTCAGTATATAAGACACCCCCGCATGTTGAGCCACAGTTGATTTGGTGAAAGCGATTTCTTCAATTCTGATGTAAAGATTGTGGTAGAAAGGGATAGTTTCTGAGGGTAAAACTCCAGTCACTTGGGGGGGGGGGAGTCGAGGAGAAGGGGATGTCCCCAGAGCTTTTATATCAATAGAGGCCCTGGAAGAAATTGTCTACATCATGGATGATCAACTTTTGGCTCCTGCGCAGCATGCAGTTTTTTGCCTGGTATATGTGGCTCTTACTTTGATTTCAAGTCTGTGCTTCCTTGGGATGAGGGTGATGTTAATGTGTGCTAATGTGTATGATGTAGCCTTCTGTGGTAGTATAGTATAATATGGCTCTGGCTCTCTCTCTCTCTCTCTCTCTCATTTTTACTAGAATGCCAATTTAATACAGTTGAATCTCGAGAGGGTGAGCCCCCGATATAGCGAACATTTCGATTTACGAACAGAAGTCCATGTCTTCTCATTTTGCTCTAGTAAAAGCCTCGTAAATCCTCTCTAAGCAACAAACCATTGGTAAAGCAAACTTTCGGTTTTACGAACCAAATCCTCTCTCCCGTCAGCCCAAATACCTCGATATACCGACACTAAACATCACAGAGAGGAAGTTTAAACTCTCAAGCATCAAGCTTCAAATTGCATGCAAATTAATCTTGTAACAATTCCAAGTAAAATCCACAACATTTTAGCTGTAATTTGCTTTTAGAGTTTACAGAATTATTTGCGTAACTTGCTTTACTGTCATTACCAAGATGACGTAGTGTACGATTTTGTATCTATTTTTTTTTTAACTCATTGAGAAAATTATGCATGACTGAAAAACTTTTAGATATTATGTAATAGTTGAGCAAAAACCTAACCAATTTAAAAAACTTTTTGATAAAATTTCATCGTCATATACTACAGCAGTATTATCCAAATTTTTATAGGACTAATGTGTATAAGAATAGTTATGCTCAGAATCACTGAAATTTGAGAATAATTTAAGAATTATGCAAGGCACAAGCTTTATTTCATTTTGTTTCAAATTTCATGATATTGAGAATCTACAGTACTCTGAAAAGTTTTTGACTTTGAAGACCAAGAGCATTCAGTTATTATAGGACAACAAAAGGTGTAAATTTGCCTGAAATTTGAAAGAAGACAATCAAACCCTCTCAACTGTGGAACTCATTGCCATACTACATTCCGTGAATCCTACCATTTGTCATCTTTTAAATTTAACATCAAAAAACTTGATCTTGTCTCCCTTTCTACTTAAACTTCCCCTCATTTTCTCAGTTTTTCCTTTGTCGGAGTTTTTTTATAGGCCCTACGACTTTTCCCCGGCATTACATACTAAAGAAAAAAATATATAATACCAAGTAAAAGCATAACAGAAAAATATTTTTTCTATTCATCTGAATATTTACAAGAAAGCAACAACATAACGTTTTTGATCACTGGTACTTTTTATCATTGAATTAATTAAGATTCCGTTTTTATAGCTCAAATTATATTTCAGTAGCTTCGTACCTATGGTGTGTTATAACCATAATCACTAACATTTAACACTTATCAATTTTCAAGTGTTTATGTATTATTTATATATTTTTTTTTCAAACTTCAATTTCATTCTCATATAACTAAAATACAATTATACGTCTCTCTAAAACTAGGCAACGTACAACTGACTGTCAGGATAACTACTTAACTAAACAAAATGAAAAGAAAAAAAAATTACTGTGACATCAATGGAATAGAATGGAAAATAAAATTACATTAAAAAGAAAAAGTCAATAGCATTTTTTTTATATTATTGATATTTACATTAATGATTATGGTTATAACCCACCATATGCATGAAACTACCAAAATAAAGTACATACAATAAAATACATACAAAAACTATACATTTATAGTACAGATAGCATGGAGTTGCATAGCAACCCTGTGGCCATTATACGAAACATAAGTAACGTACGCAATGGATTATTCACCCGTTACGGAACTCCTCCACCAGGGACGGAGGGCACCTCATATTCCTAAATAACATGCTAATATATTTGGCATTTGCAGCATGCAATATTATCTAGAAATAGCTCAGTTAAGCAAAATCCTGAGTCTTGATGACTTTTGAGCCTTATTAGAGAATTGTTCTTGAATATCAGGGTGATAGGCACGACGAGCAACATCGTAGACAGATTAGAGAGAATAGGCAGTTTCACTCTATCTTAAGATTGCTTTCCACACATGTAGTAATATTGACACATTGATATACCAGTTACATACTTAAAGATACATCCATTATTGACATACTCCAAACGTTTCGGGATAGCTTATCCCATCTTTAGCTAATAATTATGACAAAACCAGGGACTTTCGTAGATAGAGTGAATGTGTCTCTAAGTATGTAACTGGCATCTCAATGTGTCAATATCGATGGATGCGTAGATGGCATTCTTGAATTGAAATGAAACTATTCTCTTTGACTTGGCTACAATGTTGCTCGTCGTAGCTATCACCCTTATATTCGTATTAAAGCTGCGCTTTCAAACTGATATTCTTAAATTATGCACAAGGGTCAGTGGATCTGAGGCTTGGTAGTCTTATAGACTATGTTCTTCTAGGAATTATATATTTTTGCACAATATGTGATCTCAAAAGGTGCTTGATGCAGCAGTTAAAGGGCAGCACCTTGGCTCACAAAAGTCTTCGTCATGATGATTAAAATTTTTAATTCTTTTCTGTCATTCTGAGACATGGTTTCTGAGAGCATTTTTAACGCACTTGGAGAATACTAAACAATTGGAATCTTTTACAGAAAAGCCAATAAACCTGAGCCTGTTACCCGAGCTTAATGTGTAAAACATTTACTATTTGTCTGAATTTACCACCAAAAAGAGTAGCCTACATACTTCTAGGCCCTTTATTGGCAATAAATCAATCATTTGGCCATTTTGTTATCGACTAAAGATTAATAAATAAAAGGACACCAACCAGAATTGGTCTCTTCGAACTTGACTGCTAATCAGTGCTAGAGTAATCAGTTAAATTTACCAGATAGGGGGCCTGCAGTGTTTAAGACTTCGTTAAAATATAATATGTATTGTTCTCAATATTCAGAAAAAATTCTGCTGTAGATGTGTGCAGAAAATATAAACCGCATGTTGTGAGTAAAAACAGGCCCAAGTGCTTGAAACTAAACGCTTCTCGCTATAGTGATATGAGACCTGGATGCATAGAGAACCATATATATACATACGGCAAGCAAGACATAGCAGAAAGGTAGTTGGATAGAAGCACGTTAGGAAGAATGGGTTCATAGAAAAACATGGTGTCATCATGTTTTTCAAGAGTAAGTGTATCATTTAACCTATTATTTATATGAAGAGAGTTTCTAGGAATTGATTTTATTTCTATATATAATACCACGAGCAAGAGCGAAAAGCTTTCATGTGAGCTCATAGTTAGTTAGAAGTGAAGGTACTTAAAATAAATAGTAATGGACTAGAAAAGCTTCAAACGTGACATTGCCTTTTACTGAATGTTATAATGCATGTTTTATCCATATTTGAATTAATATTGAGTATAAACATGCTTACAATATATAATATAAATAGATCAAATTTTAGCAATTGGGTATAAGTTTCAGGTTAGTTAAATCAATGCTTGTGATACTCTTTGCTGAACCTTGTATTTTATAATCTCCATAGAATAGTCTCTTCCATGTTTTCCCATTAGCCTTGATACTTCTATATTGCAGCTTTTTCTATATCTACTTATACATTTATTAACTATTAATTTGCCCTACATAACATCAGATTATTATTGTGATTCAGCATTTGCCAGCTACTGTTAGTTTCCAGCTCAGTTAGTACATACCCTTCTGTGCATTAGCTGCTATTATGGTGGTTTTCGGTGGCCCATTGACTTCAATTTCAGATTTCCGTCAAGGTATTGTCATAAATCTAGAAGCAGCCAATGAACTGTTCTAAAATCGTACATAATTATCCGTTGAGAAGAATAATTACTCGGAGTGGTAGCCTGTGAACTGACATAGTTCGTATATGATAGAACACAAGTGAGAGCAACAAGTAGTGTGTTCAGCCAAAGCGTGCCTAAAAAATTATTGAGCAGAAATGTATTCTATGGGTTATAATGATAATTACTCTCATTGCTCATTCTGGGGAAGAGCGAGACACGAAAGCCAATCCAACGGGTACTATGCTCCTATAAATCAAGCGTATTATAATATGGGTAGTTCTAGCCCCATATATCAACTTGAGTCTATGGTAAGCCAGAATACTTCACTAGGTCTTGTTACAGCTAGGCAAAATCAGCGAAATTTTCCAAGTTGTGGACGGTATCCACAAAGCAATGAATCGTACCAGGATGCCTCTCAACGAAGGGACTGGCAGTGGAGAAGGCATAATGATGAGGCATTAGGTGATTTGTGCTCTTGGTTACAAGCGACTGAATCGACATTTTCATCACGTTTGTCACAGAGAGTTGAGACAAGAAGTAATTACGCCTTGTTTAGGCCGCCAACCAAAGAAAAAAAGAGGTCTTCACCTGATTCAAGATCAGCTAAAAAGCAGATAGCTACTTCAAAGAAATCAGAGAAAGGTAAGAAAAATGATTTATTTCCTTGTTTACACAACGTATTAGGGAGTCCTATAACGGAAAATCACGAAATTGCATCGTGAGACTATTCAAGGAAGTCGTGACGTTGTAAACTGCTACTTATTGTGATCGCTAATAAACTATGAGCCATATATTTCTACAAAAATATAGCACACTATCTGTTTCTGTATTCATGAATTTAAAATACTCCTCATAGTACACGCTAAAAGGATATCTCCTAGGTGCATCTAAATATAGTTATCATGACTAGGCTAGAATTATTGTTTAGAATGGTACTGTAATCGCTGAGCTATCACTGAACATCTTTATGCTATATCTTTAAGTCACTTTTGAAAGCCCAGGTATTACTAGGGTATCGGTGGTAGTAGGGTAGGGTAGGGTACATAATATATTGTTTTAGAGGAATGGATGTTACTACCGCTTTTAACTGCCCGCTTGAAAGGGTAAGCAATGAAGATAACAAGGCTTCTCTTGTACCTTTATGTTTTAAAATACATCGAAAGATTTCATAAATATAAGAAGCATCAGCAAAACTGCTTCACAAAATATTTGCCTCTATTTCGTACAACAAAGTTAAAATTATTAGCTTGGCACAGAAATTCAAGTTCATTTGGGTTTTTGCCTCATGAACCAAAAAATTCTGAAAAATGTTTCTTGTAACGTTTTTAATTTTTCGATGCTGAACTAATTGCATTTTTAATTGGAAGTTTCCATTGGTTCATTGCTTCTCAAAAGTGTAAGAGAAATTCTCTCTGTCCACTCTTAAGTAAAAATTATTGAATTTCTATTAAACTTCAGACTTCCTTTTACATAAAATCCCTAAGCAACCAACATTTTGCTCATTTTCTTTTTCATTCAACTTTTTATCCACGAATACTTTATCAACATAAATTAATTGCTACTACTACAAATAAAATCTTTAATATAAATCAAACAAAAGCGTTTCTCTTCTATCCAGAGATCTTGATTTTAGAATCTAATAACTTATAAGAAATTCCTTCAAACTTCTTTTGATCTAAGATAACGTGGGGCTCTCTCTGATGTTGCTTGGAATCTCATTCTATGTTTTGTTACAAGAGCAGGGGAAGCTTTTGAGATATCCAGGTTTTACCTTGCGATATTAATAGAATCTGGTTCCTAGTTGAATAACCAGATATCTCTGATGTAGTGGTCAACTTACTCCTAAAGCAGTTCCATGTAACTCAATTCTAAGGCAGTTCCATGTAACTTACTTCTAATGCAGTAACTTACTTTTAAGGTGATAACTTAATTCTAAGGCAGTTCAGGCAGGCAGTTCTTTGAAGGGCATGGCTGCTTAGTATTTTGTTTGCCATTATGTCCTTGCAGTAACAATCCTTAAAAATTCCTTGAAGTGAGATCTTGTGAAGTGAGATGTAAAAGCTAGCTAAGTGTAAGATAAAACTTCATGCGTAGGTTTTGAGCCAAGCAGTCTGTAGTAGAAACTATTGCTTATCTTGTGCAGCTTGATGTTACCAATCAATTTATTGCTGAAAAATGAGCCTGAAGACATTATATGATGCATATGTCATTGCAGAGTTCCTTTTAACTTATTCTCACGTGTCTTAGATCTTTCAACAGCATTTGCCTTGTTGATCTAGGATTCTAATAGCTATTAACGTACATAAATTTTGCTGTCATGACTGTTATGTCAAATTTAATATAGGCATGTTTAAGACAGTAAGACATGTTCATGGTATAATAGATATTGTAGCAATAGAGAGAGACATTCACGAAAAAGAAATATTGATTTTGGTCATCATTTAAGCAGCCTGTTTGCAATAAATCACTTTTAGATGTAGTTGTTTATATGGATAGTTCTAGAGATAAAAAACATGAATATATGAATGCAGCTTTGAATTTCCTTGATCGTCACTGAGAAATGCTAAAGTTTTATTCATTTAAGCTACTTCTAATGCCCGAGTGATGTGAAGAGAGTAACAAGACAATATTTTGGTGAAAATTTAGGCATGAAAGTCTTAAGCTTCAATTACAGAACTGAGTTAAAGCGTTTATGCCTTTTTCACAGAGTAAAGTACATTAGGCTAACATTAGAGCTAAAAGTACTAAAATAATAAAACAAATAAGAGGCAAAAAAGTTAAATTGAATGACCAGTCATATTTTTCATAGGAGTTTACCTCAAAACTCTTAATATATTTTAATGTGAAGCAGTTCAGTTGGTTGCATTTTCTAAACTTTTGTTCAACAATATCTACTTCACATAAAGGGAGTATGCCTAGTTCCTTTACTTTTGAGCTAGTGCCCATTCGTTAAGCTCTTGCTTGATGATGGAGGATATCAGTCGTTTTCACAAACATGTCAGACAAGTAAGATAGTGCTATAGTATTGTTGACTTTGCATAGAGAATAAATATAACTGTAAGATAAATATGTAGGCATTAGCTTCAGGGATCTACTAATTATCTTTCAAGCTAATTCATATTTTTTTGCTCTCGTAAGTTTACCCTTCCTGATTTCCTTCAGTTAGTTTTCATTATGTTTGCAATTTATAGCTTATAAATGTACAAATATAGCTACTGTTATTGGTCTAAAATTGACTAATGCTGCTTTTGTAGAATGTGTTGGTATAGTCCTAAAACATCGACTTAGATATCACAAATTTCCTTTCGCAAGAGCACCTCATTATGTAGCTTAAATTCAGTTTACCAGCCATCATAGCTAATGTAATTACTTTCTCTTTAAGGCATATTAGTTCTGCTTCCTTTGATTATTGGTTTTCTGAGTAGCTCCTTCAGTGGCTTGAGCTCTTGCTGAGACTATCAGGTCAAATGACATATGTTGTTGATTTATTATGTAGAATTCAATATGGTATTATGCTGGCACATACGGTTTTCCTAACTGTTTAGATGAGGAGTTAGTTCAAAAAGTCGATAAATTCATTGCAGCCAACACTTATATACTAAATTGAATTCTTTCAAACCTATCTTTCAGCATTAAGCTGTAATTAATCTCAGATTCCAATTAGTTTCAAAATGTCTTAGAAACAGTTACTGTCAGATTTGTATTATTGTGGTTACACATTAGTTTAAATGGAAGGCAAGAATTTTGCTTGCTATATTTGAAGAAAGAATCTTGACTGATTAATCGCTCAATGCGGTCAGATGACTTATGCCATTATCTTTACATAGGCCATGCTTTTCACATAAAACAAACTTTAACAACTCTACCTTTGAAATTTTAATAGATTGCTGTTCTTTCATAATCGATTGGTGGAAGAAAATGCTCAAAAACAAAGTTAAATTTTGAGGAAAATTCCTTAGCTTCATATCTCTTTAGCTTGTGTTCAAGGAATAAAAATTGAAGTTCCTGAGATGAGAAAGAGGGAACAAAAATCTGGCATTATCTCAGTTCACTCATGCCTCTAAAATTTGTTGGAGTATCCTTCAGCACTTTTTTTATTGATGAACAATATCAAAAGAAGAATATAGGTATAAAACAATTGATTTTTCAGTTTATTATTTGGCCAGAGCCTCTCATTTTTACTTGCTCTTTGCAGCCTAATGCACTTTATTATTAAATATTTGCGATTATAGTCTATAGATAGTATTACACTCATTTCATCTTTTGATGAACTTTCTGCTAATGTTGTCCAAAATACAACAGATACTTTGCAAATTCGAGTAATATTTGTCCTTTCGATTAATATTCAAGTATCCTTTTTCTCATTTCATGAATCATCTACTACTCTCTAATCTCTCACTTTAAGATGAAACATTGAGGCTTATTTGATTTAGCTTCATCTTTGCAATAAGCGCTAAAACCTAAAAACATTAATGAATTTAACCGCTCATGAAAAAATCATCACCATTAAACTTGCTCCGTAAAGAATTGAATGAAAATGATATAGAAAACATATCTAAACTGTTGGAAGACAACCTAGGATCGATTGATAGTCAACACCAGTAAAGAACATTTGAAGTATTATGCTCCGTGAGTTTTATTTAAATTTGCAGGCAACCGTCCCTTTCAACAATCTTGTGGCAAAGGCTTGAAATTCAGTTTTAAGAATTAGTTTAGAAATTTTTCTTTAAGGGATGTTAAAATTTTTGAATAGAAAATTAATCATTCCATACATAATTATTAAACTGTTTCATAATGTGCTGCTACTTTAAATTATTATCATTATTTTATGTGTTGTACAGTTGCTCACATCTGGACGCAGATAGGTTTCCTGTGATTAAGCAAAATATAGAAGGGCAGCATTTTCCAATAAAACTCACATGAGTAGATTAGAATTTAAACAAAATGCCAAATGAAATAACTTGAAGGCAAAGATAGAAATTGGTGCATAATGACAACTTTTAGGATAATTCTGGTGGCGAAGTTGCTGAATTTAAGGATGATAGTGCAAGTGATAATGTTTTTGAAACGATCATGTTATCAAGTTTAGTTATGGTGACTTGGGTAATGCTGATATACTGCTTTTTTAAAACACCTTTATGATGAAAAATTTATAGCATGCATTTGTAAGCCTCACCGATTTTGGCAGTCTACTAAGGTCTACCGGATTAAAATATGAGCATTTGCAATAGCAATAAAAGAAGATCGTTTTAAAGTTTAACAGGTCCAATTATGTTCATACCTTGTACCAATATGCATGACATGTACGTATTGAGACACTAATTTGTTTGTTAACAATAAACATGCGAGTCTTTTTGTCTTAATCGAGGCCTTGGAGAATATCCAGAATTGAGGAAGATGAGCTGCTCATTGTACTTAGTGCACCAATCAATGGATTCACAATATAAAAGTTTTCCTATCTAGCCTTTGGTTTAAATATTATCTCTTCGTATCAATAGTTTTTTTTTTAAACTTCACATAATTGAATATATTTTACGATACAATCATACACCTCTCTAATATTAGGTAGTGTATAATTGGCTATTTGCCATTTCTACGTGTCAAAAAAAACATAGTTAATTACAACAAAAGGGTAAAAACAACAACTTCTACTACTTATACTTCTACAAATTGTGCATATACGAAAAAGAAAAAAAAAGGAATAACGATAATAAGCAGTGACTAAAATTCTAATAATGCGGGGTTGGTCCAGGGCTTGTTTCTGAGACAGAATATGTAATAGCTACATCTTATCGATATGTTCATGATCTTTTTAATTATGTGTTTTGATGAAGACTTATCAAATTTGAGATCTTCCAAAAATAATAACAAGGATTTAGATGATTTACCTAGAAGTCCAAGAGTACTCATCGAGAGATTGATAAACTTAATGTTAGAAAATGTAGGGGTGAGGTCAGATATGAGAGAGTGATAATATCAAACATGCTAATAATCTTTTTTAACTCATTCATGGAATATATGTTTATTGCTATACAATTATATATGTCACATAATTAGGCAGTGTATAATTGGTTAACTTAGTACAATATACTACATACCAGCTAATTAAAAACATTACGTAGCGAAGCAAAAAAAGCCATACAATTGAAGTTTAAGAGTTATTAATCAGATAGATAGTAGTTCAGGAGAGGCCCAAGCTTTATTTCTACTGCAAAATATGTGGTATGTTGTTTGGATGGCAATGTTTGTGAATTTGCAGGTTATGTAGTTTTGATGACGCGTACCCATTGCTAGATTATAGATCATATCTAAGAGTGTGGAGCAAGATTTTTCGAACATGCCCAAGCAGCTTAATGACAGACTCACGAATCTTACACCTTTGCAAGTATGCTGCAAGGGTCTTGTGAGGTTATAATACTTTGATTTTTACAAGATGCGTTGCTTGTATGGTTCATCTCAAATCCAACTGTTAATTCCAAAATACATAGGATGTTGTCTGAGGATTGCAAGAGATGGTCTGGTCTGAGATCATCTCCAGTAGTTATACTTGGTGACGGATAGTTTGGAAGGTCAGCAAAGAGAGAAGAACTATTTATAGCACTAAGAGAGGAGGCAAGGAAATTCAGAATAGAGTTATGGCGCAAGGTGTATCTACCTTCTTCAAAGTACTTTCTACATCCAGCTACCACATGAAGTAAGGATTCAGGGCGAAAGCAATAAAAGCAACCTGCTGTTTGACTCAGTTTCCACAGAAGGAGATTTTTTCGAGTAGCAAGAGTGTTATTTAGACACTCAAAAGTGACATTAGAAATGTTTATTTGGCATTCTGCTTTTAGCTTTTGACCAAATAGAATATAAACTCGGCAAAGCCTAATAATGATGGTGACTTAAATGTTGGAGATGGTGATAGCTATGATCGTATTAAGTGTAGTTAGAAATGTTGATTGCCTATTTATTAGCAAAGATTACAGTATTCGAAATCCACTTTGAATCCAACAACATGCAATCTAATAAACTGCACTTTTTAGAATTTTTACAATGCTTCAACTGGTTCAAATGAACGGTAAAAGTTTACTGAAGGAATTTAGCAAAAGTTTCAAGTTTGACTCACTTAAATATTTCTGAAAATAAAGCAATCATGAAAGGAATGGGAATACAATCAACAATGCTGATGAGATGCTATATCAATGTGAGAAATTACACTTATAAGATATTGAAGAAGAATGAATAACAATTGGCAATGAGAAATGAACTAGAAAACATGATTCTATAATTCTGTAATATGAGGGTACCTTTAATTTTCAACCAATCATGACCATGTAAGTTCATCTGAGGTATCACTTCAATTTTTATAGTTTTGACAATTCATATGCTTAAACTATAGAAACTTCCTGAAAGGAGTGTGAAATAACCTACGAATAAGTGCAAGTTCTAAACAGGAAACACAAAGCGCAGATATATCCTAACTAAGAAGAAAAGATTATTCTTTTTCATTCAAATACGATACAATTTATCACAAAGAAAGTCTGATCAGAAGAAAAAATGAACGTAGCGTTAGACACGTGAGCCTAGCAATTCACTGACGCGGATGCTGGAAATTACTTACAATGTCTAGTGGGAAATGTCTAAATAAACAAAGTAATGGGCTGAATATTTGTGCGAAAATTTTCATGAGCAGGCGCGCATTTACAAATTTTTGAGGTGAGGGTTCCATTCCACTGAAAAATGCATAGTAAAACATTTTAAAGAAGCTATGGTCGTCGAATGCTATCTTGCAGCTTCATAAGTCGAGGAAATACTATTCGAGGTGTACTAAGATTGTTGCCTCTGAAAGCTAATTATTCTTTTTGCTGTTTTTATCATGGCAGAGAAAGGAAATGGAGGTTCGGGGCACAGCCCCACGAAATTTTTAGGATCACACCTTTTCCTTGTTAGAGAAATGTCCTTTTGAAGAGAGAGGGCACTGTAAAAAGGGAACTTTGGTTCTTTTGTTGGATTCAAAGTGGATTGCATCTTTGCGCAAAAAGTATAAATATTGGGAATGAAAATGATAGCAGTCTGAGCTCTTGCAGAGCTGTTAGAAAATTATGCTAAGCAAGTAAGGAACAAGAAGTTGAAAGTCAATCCATGCAGTTCACATGCGAATAATGGAAAATTGCTTGCGCTAGTGGCTAACTGAAGTGGACATTCCACTGAACAAAATTTGTTCATCCAACAATTTTTATTTGCTAAGCAATGCATAGTGCTTGAACAAGGTTGCAAATCAAGTTCAATCTTTTCATTCTATTTTTGCTCAGTGAAATATTCGGTTCATTTATTCAAGAAATAAGTCAAGCATAAGGGCAGTTACATGTATTTAGTACCTTCCACAAAGGCTGCCTTCTTGTATTCTATGCTAAGTCCTTTAGCATGTTGTTGTTGTTGTTGCTGCTGCCTACTTTCTTGTGAATAGGCAGCTATGCCTAACTTTTCCAGTTCATTTAGGCCTACTATGCATGCCGCATTCAGGTATGGGATCCCTAGTTTAACGTCCCTTACGAACGACAGCGGAGTGAACTGTTTTGGTCGTTAATCTGGAAGGTCGCCTATCTAGTTTCCGACCGTACACAGCCATGCTTAACACCATTTAAGCCAATTGAACTGACTGGGCCACTTGACTACTCACTCCAAACTGGCAGTGAGTAGCCAAGATTGATAAATTCTCGATTTAAAAATAATTTACTGTATACAAAAAATGCTGAATTTCAGAAGTAGAGTGATATCTTTCCCATTTAGTGAGATTGTTGTTTCAGACTTGATTATTAGATGAATGGTCTATCAGCCGCAACTGTTCTGCAAATATCCAGATAGCGTTATACTTTATTGCAGCATCATTCTTCAGAGTAGAGTAATTACTTCTGCTTCCATTTTCATTACAACTTAACGATTAGCTCTTTTCTCTATACCATCTCATACTGATAAAAATGTGTCTAGGCCTGACACTTAACAGTTTATTGGCTGGAAAATACTATATTGTGCAAAGCATATAATCAGTATATCATCATTATATCATATCAACAATTTATTTATAGTAGGAAAAAGAAATTTAGATAGCAAAGTTACTGCTAATTAAGGCCTACTGGCTTCAAAAATAAACATATATTACAGGTGTAAAATAAAAATTGATACAAATCATGTTAGGTACCCAGCCTGTGGTATGTATATTTTGCAAAGTCTACAGTTGCAGTTCTCACCCTTCCAACGTTTAATATGACTTTTGAAAATAGGAAGTGTGCTTGCTTGTTTGATTGTATTTGGTAAAGTCGACCAAAGTCTATTTCCAAGGAAGGATGTAGTCTCAATTCCACAAGTTGTTGTAAGCACTTTTGGATGCTGCGAGTCGTTACCGTGCCTTAGATCGTAACCAGTATTCCGCTCAGCAAAAATATCCTTCATGAAAGGATGACTTAAGCCAGACCTTGTTTTATAAATTTCAGTTATAAGCAATTGAAGATTCTTTACGTGGATAGATGCCCAATTCCTTTGCTCCAGAAGAGACCGGAAATCTGTTTTATAATCTCTGTAAGCAAAAAGCAATGCTCTTTCATGGATATGATTTATTCTATGATTTAAAGTTCTGGCATGGAACATTTAAACAAGGGAGCTGCACCTAAAGTGAGATAAGACAAATGCTTGCATTACTTGCTTCAACTTTTTTGCGTCCATGTAGCAGGATATTCAGGCAAGGGCATGAAGTTTTTGACTGGCTTTCTTGCAAAGGGTTTTGACATGCTGTTTAAAGCTTAGTGTTTGATCAAAAATTATCCCTAGAGGCTTCTCCTGTTTGCTTTCTTTCACGTTAGCCTCTACTATTTTGACGGAGACTTCGTTGCTCTTTCCACTAAAAATCATCAAATGACATTTATCTTCATCTAATTTCAAACGATTGTTTGGAAACCATTCACTTACCGCGAGAGCTTCATTCTCTAATTTTGCGACAACATTCTCGACATGTATAAATTGATGTGTCATCCTCGTAATTGCAGACTTCAGTCTCTTCCGGGAACAGAGATAAGTCATTCAGATATATGTTAATCAAAAGGGGTCCCAAGACAGAACCTTGTGGTACCCCCAGAGAGGTTTTTGTCCACATATTGAACGAACCATTCAGCCTTACCCTCTGCTTCCTGCTATCGAGATATCTATGCACGAACAGCAAGGCAGATCTCGTGAAACCATATGCATTCAATCTTGCAATTATTAATTCGTGACCTAGACAATCGAAGGCCTTCGAAAGGTTTGTCAAAACAACCCCTGCGATCCCCCCCCTGTCTATCGACTTGTTACAGGCTTCTATAAGACGTAGAAGCCATATAGGGGTGGAGACAGGAAGCTTTGGACAAAGAGCAGTATGTGATTTTGCATTAACCGTTCGAAAATCTTTGAGACCGATGGTAAAGCAGCAATTAGTCATAGTTCTTTTTTGAGAAGATATCCTCTTGTTTAAAGAGAGAAGTCATATCTCCAGCTTTCAGTTCTTTAGGAAAGGTTGGTGAAAGTCTCTCAGCTCCATAAAGCATGCCTTTTTCATTCTGTCCTACGGATTCAGTGTAGACATTAATCCAACTAGCTAGCACAAGAGAGCCCTCTTTTTAGTAATGTATATAAGTTATTTCTAATATTAGCGAGAACCTCTAAGCCTAGGTGGGATGCATCAATAGTTTAAAATGCAAAGCTATAATACAGAGAATATTTGGGAGTATGCCTAAAAGACATTTCTTATCAAGCAAAGAACTGATATCTCAAAATATAGGCTAGCAAACATAAAGAAAGAGAAACGATATTTCACTGGTTTGAAATACACATAATAGCTTTTGAAATGTAGAGATGCAGTAAAACCTCCAGATAAAGGACGGGGATAAGACCAATGTTATTGCCCGTTGCAGAGAGGTGCCGACTGCACGTACACACTGTATGCAGGTTATACTGTAAAACCATGCAAAATTTGGTATTCAAATGCGTTTCCGTGTCTGGAACAGGCCTGTAGCCAAGGGTAGACTGGGGGCATGGTGGCCCAGAAGTCAAAATGGCCCTTTGTGCCCCCCCAGAGAAAGCTTCGTATGTGAGTATAATTTGCTTTCTTTCTTCTTCTCTGCAACTTCATATTACCAAGATTTCAAAACTTTATAGATCGGCGTACACAGTCTTTGAGCTTAGAGCAAAACATGTAGGTAAATCACTTTTTCTCCTCTGGATAGGAATCAATGGTGAACAGAACTTCCATTTTAGTTGAAAAGGGACCTCTTTCAGCGTTTTAGAGTATACAAATTTAAAAAAATTTTCTGGGGGCAAGCTCCCACACTCCTATATTTTCTCTACTCTCGATCAGCTTTCTATTCCATCTTTTCACAGGCTGCTGCACCTTTTCTTTTGCTAGAGCCATTGAATTATATTTCTTCTAACTATTTTTCTTTATATCCTTTATTTCTGGGTGCATTCTTTGTCAATTTTGATAACTGTGATCACAGAGCCTTTCCTTGCTTCTCCTGTGCCAATTCATGCTCCCTACTCTTGCCTCAACTTTGCTTTGGTTGGAATAACTATGATTAGAGATGTGTGTAGGCAAATTCATTTTTGAGGCATAAAAATTATTGGCACAAGTATTGCAAACTTTGTGAAAAATTTTTAGAAAGGCCAATGAAGCACTATCACCTGCTGGATGCTAAATCCTCTGTTTATGATCACTGTTCTTACAGCTTGGTACATGCATGGGGTGCCACGCTCTCTAGCCATATCCCTCAAATTAGTAGTGTGGTACCACGCCCTTCCGCTGGCTACGGGCCTGTTTTGGAGATGTCTTTGAATAGAGGGGTTCATTGATAGAGGTTCCACTATATATCGTTTTTCAAATCAGAAGCTATATTAATAAACTCTGGCAAGATCAATGGCAGTCTAATGCTAGGTTCACAATATAGATTTTTGCCTATAGATGCAAAAAGTCATCGACAAAAAGGAAAAAGTCGGCTAGACACTTGTCTACAAAACTAGTATCGGAAAGCTATTTGCGCGCTGTATCTGATAAAGTAAACATTGAAAAATAGATGCCTGAATCATTTATCAATGCTTAGATATTGAAAAATAAATAGACCAACGAAGATGAAATTCTATCGATCTATCGACAAAAATCTATTAGAAGTAGAACATGTTCCAATTCATCGACAAGTGAATCATCGACTTTCTTCGAACACGGTGTCTTTTTTGCACTTGCTGACATTCTCTGTTTTGTCGATGACTTTCCGAATCTATAAATGGCAATCTACAGTGTGAACCCAGCCTAGGGTGTCATGGTTTGCTTGCAAATCAGCTATACATGCCCAATAGTTGGCCTTTAGACAAGGAATCATTGAAACATGGTAAAATATAGCTGACGATAATCTTTGAGTTTTGTGATTGAAGAAAGTGTACACAGACCTTAGATGTATTCTCTATTAATAAAGTAAGCTAAGCTCATCTCCCCTATGAAAAGGGGAGATAGTTTGTTTTGTAGGTAGTACTGTGCAAAGATGATTTTGGAGGACCAACTTGCAAGTACATCAAGTTGGTTTGTAATTTAGTATTGAGTAAATAGTGCATATGGACTGTGCACTCACTCACTCACTCACTCAGTCACTCAATCAATCAATCAATCAATCAATCAATCACTCAATTAATCAATCAATCAATCAATCAATTAATCGATCATTGCATCAGTTGAGGGTACCTTTTGCTACATTTTAGCAAATTCGCAAACAAAGACGCAAAAGCGATGGTTCTTAGCATTTTTCTCTAAATGCAAGTGAATGGACATATTTTGAATGTTACAGGAGAAAATGACTGGAAATAGTATTGTTCTAACTGAAAATTAAATGAATTAAGCAAGAAATTTTCCTATACTCTTGCTATCTCAAAAAGCTTTTCATCTAGAGAAATACTTCCAAATACACCAGAATTCCATAAGTTACAAACTATTCCAGCAAACTTTTATTAACGTAAAGCAAAATATGAAAAAATACAATTATAGCACTTGCATAATACTTAAATCATATTACAGTCTACAGTCTAGGGTGTTTTCCATGTCAGTTCTTCCTATATCTCTATAAAATTGTTCAGTTTAAACTACACTCAAAATAACGCTGGACTAAGGAGGAAGACCCAATTGAAAAGTAGCATTTTCACTTTTTTATGCAAGTCTTAGATACAAGATGATATGTTCATTCAGTGTTGAAAAGTTATATCTTGTTAAGTCCTTGTAATCACACGATGAATGCTGTTAAACACGAAACAAGTATCTTTTAACGTTCCTGTGTCTTCCCAACGTGGTTTCCATTCATTGACATTAGCCTCTTATAAGCATTGCTGAGATCTCAAGACCTCGGATTAGTCTTAAAAGAAGTCGCACAGTTTATAGCGGCCATAACAATTTTTCACAACGCTTCTAATCTAGAATCGATTGTCTAAACAGCAACAACAAAAGCAATTACAATATATTATAGTTTATTTTGATTATATGAGATAGGTAAGCAAGACGTTGGCTTTACACGTTGAGTATTCATGTTCTACAGAAGCATGGAAACAAGGTGGTATCAGGAGCATATGGCCCGGGGCATTCCGAAGCGAACATGTGAAATTTCCAAGCACGTTTGAAGGTGAATGGGTGAGCTATCAACTAAAATAACTTTTAATAGCACAAAGAATTAGTATCACATAGAATTAGTCCAGTCTCCTATTATAAAATGCCAATTCTTTGTGTCATTAACAGCTATTACAGTTGATAGCTAACCCAATTGTTTTGAAATAAGCTTGGAAATTTAGGCGAGCCATCGCTCATACACCATGCAAAGTCATTTGAACCTACGTCAAAGATTTTCAATTTTAGGAGCTTGTGCTTCTGTTTGCACTCCAAATTTGAAACGCCCACGAGTGCTCTGGCACAATTCATGCAGATTTATACATTTTCATAACTTTCCTTATGTGGAGACCTCATAGCTATAAGCAAACCGACTATAATCTCCACGTGCTGAATTGGCAAACAATTGTCAGTAGAAAATACAAACATTCTGAGCTTACCAATACCACTTCGGTGTTGCTTAGATTTAGCATAAATCCATTGATATGCATGCTTCATTTTTTCTAGCATTTGGCATTTGCTGACAGGTTCAATTGCTATTGGATGGTATTCTGACAGCATTTTACATGAGCGTGTAACATTTATTTTAGATGTTAGATTATAGGCTTTGAAGTTTACTTTTCAGACGAGCATTATCTAGTATCATATATTTTAATGTGCAACTGAGTACAAAAGTGATTGCTACCACTGATAGTTTGTGAAAATCGTTGATGAAATATGTTGGAATGATTTAAGTGATTGCTTTTCTACTGCAGAAACAGAGGCAGCTGTTTGCAATATAAATGATCCTGCTCTCAAACAACCCTCACCTCTAGAGAACCAAAAGTTAACGTCGTTGAAGAAGGCTTGATGCTCTTTTTTGGGATGACACTTGAACATTTTGTGACAGATATTTCAGTTCGAACTGCGAAGCAGATGGTGTTCTTCCTATTTCTTTGTCTGCAAAGATGCCTAACGCTTAAAAAAGAGGACGTCCTATCCTAACCTCAAATGTCAGTATGCTAATGTAAATTCTAAAACAGGCTTTGAAGCTCATTAACAAAAATTTGGTGAAAATTACTCTGCAACAAAATAGTGCTATGAAAATCCCCGAATTATCAATTTATGAAAGTCTTTTCAGGATGTATCAGGTGGTCTTTTTTTCTAGAATGTTTATAAAATTTTAACTCAGACTTGATTTGATAATTTATGACATGATAAACGTGCCTTTATGAACTTATTTTGGCATACAGTGGCTATTGCCACTCTATTTCATCCCTCTGATGCACTTGAGTACCTCGTAGGATCATGTTCTCCTTATTACACTTACTAAATAGCCCCTCTCTGATCAAGATTGCAGACAGACATTTGATTTAGATGGATTCCCTTACCTATGTGCAAATCCCAAGATTATTTTCAAAAGTTATTAGTAACTTGCATTTTATTTTACAAAATTGATTTTGGCCTCATTTTAAGGGTAAATCTAATATGTACACACAACAATTAGTATGTGATTGCTAGGTCCATTGTGCATCCTCAGCCACAAAGGGTTAGCAATAGTTCTGGCTTTTCAAAAGCACTCTACCGTCCTTAATGCACCACTCTTTTTTATAATTGTACCTGATTTTTCCCGAGCCTCAATACTCTCTGCCTGCCTTGCTTTTGAGCCTAAGACTATTCTTAAATCATTCTTTAGTGTCAAAGGCGAAGCTTCCTGTAAAACTTAAAGGAATATATTTAAATATTTGTTGACATCTTAACTCTTCTTAAATCAAAACAAAACTAGAGCAAATCGATAAATGTTGTAGCTACAAAATATAAAGTGAACCTAAAATCAGTAGTATGTCTCGAACGCACAAAAATGCAGACTTGATGAAACTTGAACATTGCACTTGAACATCGTTCTTGAATTTCAGCGATTCTGAGCCTCATGAACTTTGCTCTCGCAAAAAAGCGAGTATTGGAATTCAGTTTTGGTGTGGTGGACACATTCATAGTGTATTCAACATAGTCTTAGCATATTGCACTTCATTGTTTTTGAACAAATTTTATAGATTGCTTTTGTAAGTGAATACATGGCACGAAAGTAACCTAGAAAATTACGCCTTTGCAGTCAGGGGTTATATTTAACAGTTTAAGATTTGCACTGTAACTGTCCTTGTCCAAAATAAGATAAGTGAAGAGATGACTTGCTTGTTTTCCAGATTCTAAAGTTCCATGGAAATGTAGATCGACTCCAAGGCAGAAGAGAAAGACGTACAGTAGGCATCAAACTCTTGAGCTGGAAAAAGAGTTCTTATTCAATCAATATCTAACAAAGGAGAGGAGGCGTGAGCTATCGACCTTCCTTGGCTTGTCAGAAAGACAGATTAAAATTTGGTTCCAGAATAGAAGAATGAAACAAAGGAGGTCGAATAAGTAAGCCAAAATTGGCCATAATTTATGTGGCAAATGACTGAAGTGTCCCGTATAGCCATTGAAAATCATGCTCACGCGACGCATGTCATGAGTTGTTGACACATAATGGAATTGGGTTAATTAGTCTCCTTCATTGTGAGGAATTCAGCACTATTTCACCAGACCTTTAAGCAGTACCAAGAAAACAGCACAGTGAATTCGTTTATTAAGGTGCTCCTTGTTCAAACTTTTATTCAAGAGAGGGCCGAGGACGGATAGATGCTTTCATGCTTGGGCCTAATTCGAATAAATCAAGGAAGCACTAATCAAGTCCATATTCTAACATCCTTTTTGAAACAGATTTTACTTCAATAAATGTTGCATTTACCGATGCCAATGTTGAAGAACCATTGAACATAAACTTCCGATTTTACTGCAAGATGTATGTTTTCCGAATTTTGTTAATAGTTATTGCAGGGCCCAAAGCATGCCTTTTCGATAAATATGTGGAGCCAAGAAGACAGCTGCAGCATACAGCAACCACTGTTGAAACTTGGATTTACCTTTCTACAGGCTTAATAATGGGTGACATAGGTACTGATTTGAGTCGGCTGGTTCAAACAAAGGATGTGGTGAAATAGAACAAATAGGTAGTAGAAGTGATTTACAGGTAAATCTTTTATGGTGCATGGCACACAAGTACAGTGCATTTTGCTCTACATTCTTGGTGAATGTAGTCAAAATCTCAAGCGAGGGAATAGTATCAAAAAACATTGACTGATGTTTGGTGAATCTATATTTTAAGAGCACATGTTTTCATGGAATCAGACTACAAGCACAAGTGCACACTAAATGCTAAATATCCTACCCTAGTGCTACAATATATTTTTAAGGATACCGGCAGAACATATCCTCATAACAGTTGAAGTTGAAATTTATAGAGTTAAATCAGGTGTAACGCCAGGGGAAGGCTAAGAAGCTATAGCCCCCTGTTGAAACGTGCTAGCCTCCCGATGCAGGGGGAAAAACCATTTTTCCGGATATTTTTGTCATTTTTAGCACACTATTAGCCGTATTTTACCCACTCGTCTGTACAGTCAGTCCATCCCTGTCGGAAAATTCCTGGCACCACCCCTGAGCTGATCCAGTTGAATCTATTTCTGCAATGGATCCATGATTTATGTTGTGAAGGCCCCGATTACATTAGATACTGATCACTTATTAATCCGAACAACAAATGTTGCAGATTGGTCTTCCGTCTACACTACTCCTAGTAATCTGTACCAAAATTGGTACGGTTTGCCGTACCACGTTTAGTTCTTTTAGGAAGAGGACCAAAAGTGATTCAGACGGCTTAAAAGTGGCATCTTTTAGACCACGTTTATACTGGTATGGATCACTTTTTGGCCCGAACCAAAAGTGATCGGCACCAGTCTAAACAGGGATATATATTGTGACCACACATGCATTATGGGGAATGTAACACATAAGTTAATGAATTTCGGTTTTCAGAAAATCAGCACAACACATTGGTGCTGGAAAATTAAAGCATTTGTTTAATTTTATAAGCATGTTTAAGCATGTTTTTACTAATTACACTTGATCTTTGGTTGAATGCTAACAAGGCCAGAGATGAGATAGCTTGTTATTTTGAGCTTTCGTACGAAACCCATCAGAAGTTATTATACTTTCATCAATATTCCTGTTTATACAAAAGCTGAATTCACAACAGTCAACATCGCATTCAAGAGACTATCTTGTTATAAATGAATTTTTCTGCTCCAATAAATTATTTTTCTTGACTGTTTGTTCAAGATTTTAATTGTGGAATCTATCAATTTTGTAATTGCTAACTCTCTTTTTATGAGAAAACTTAGTTTTTGCTGAGCTTCTATATTCTTGAATTTTTCTGGTTTTGAACAGATAGATTCCTCTCAAATTATGCTATAATGCCAAAAGTGTAGCTTTGCCTAAAACTTAAAGGAATACATTCACATTTTTGATTATTATTTCTTGACTGTTTGTTCGAGATTTTAATAGTGGAATCTATCAATTTTTTCCATTGCTAACTCTCTTTTTATTAGAAAACTTTGTTTTTGCTGAGCTATAATATTCTTGAATTTTTCTGGTTTTGAACCAACAGATTCCTCTTTAATTAATATATAGTGCCAAAGGTGTAGCTTTGCCTGAAACTCAAAGGAATACATCACATTTTTGCAGATATCTTCATCAGAAAATAAAAAGTTAGCAGAGAGGAAAAGAATATTATATCGATAATTCAAAAATTAATTCTAACAGCAGTATTATAGTAACTCGGATACACAAAAATTCAAAGTCTTTGAATTAGTCTTCATGAATTAGTTTTCATGAATTAGTCTTCATGATTAGTCTTCAAAGCCTTCATGAAGCCTAAGACTTCCATTATTCTGAAATCATTCTTAAATCTCAGTAATTCTGAGTCTTGATATTCTTATAAATTGACAAAATAGAGAGTATTATTTCATAGCATCCCCCAATCACTTACTTAACTTAATTCTAACAGCAGTATTATAGTAACTCGGATACACAAAAATTCAAAGTCTTCATGAAGCCTAAGACTTGCATTATTCTGAAATCATTCTTAAATCTCAGTAATTCTGAGTCTTAATACTCTTATGAATTGATAAAAGAGAGCGTATTATTTCATAGCACCCCCCCCCCAATCATTTACTGTAGTTGTATTAAATTTTCTGTAGATGGCGCTCAATCTAACGAGGTTGAATAGAATTACATCATTGTAGCTGTAGGATATTAACCTAAATCTTTATTCTAGGTCAAAGAAGTTGCGGAGCCATGCTTTCATGGAACCGTCAGATTACTATATCTGCTATGCAGCACTAAATTGCTTAAACATTTTTTCATTTAAATCTAAAAGAATTCTCCAGAGGATTGCATTAGCATCCAAATTGGTTTATTTTAAACCTATAAAGCTATCAAAGCACTAGAGGGAGTTTTT
This sequence comes from Cassiopea xamachana, assembly GCA_900291935.2. Lineage (NCBI taxonomy): Eukaryota > Metazoa > Cnidaria > Scyphozoa > Rhizostomeae > Cassiopeidae > Cassiopea > Cassiopea xamachana. The sequence goes on along the minus strand of OLMO02000262.1, from coordinate 4,923,253 downwards.
GTACATCTCTTACATGGATATATGATCTCATAGTACATCAGATCGTCTCATGGAGAGGGAATCATCATCATCATTATCATCATCATCATCATCATCATCATCATCAACATCATCA
>OLMO02000262.1:4888426-4923038 GCA_900291935.2 Cassiopea xamachana | reverse complement strand
TCATCATCATCATCATCATCATCATCATCATCATCATCATCATCATCATCACTATCATCATAATCATCATCATCAATTTATTTGTAGTTGGCTATTTACTATTTGGCTATAAAAAGCTAATTAAGGCCAACTAATGCTAAAACTAAAGAGAAATAGAACTAAGAACGATATAATTACAAACAAGTGTTAAATACGAGCTAATCTAAAAAGTCTAAATCCTTAATAAACACTTTACACAACCTGCAGTTGCAATAACTTCCATCCCAATGTCTTATTCTTCGTTTAAAATCTTGCCAAGTGTCACTGTCTTTCAGATAATTAGGCAGTGAGGACCAGAAGGAACAGTTTCTAAATTGAATGTTTTCTGTACCATACATTGATGTTCTTATTTTCGGAAGTTGCAAATGATTTGGATTTTCAGGCTATAATAGGAAAATTTTCTGCAAAGGTATCCTTCATAAAAGTTAGATTAAGGTTGTTCGTTATCTTGAATATTTCTATCATAAGCAACTGTAAATTGCGTTGATGAATAGTCAGGGAATTTTTTATGTTGCAGTATTTACTTACAGAATTATTTCCACTATCATTGTATGCAATTCGCAAAGCTCTCTCAGAGACCTTATTAACCTTAGCATTTGCCCTTCTGTCGTGGAACATCCATACAAGTTGACAATAGTTGAACAGTGATTCTACGAATACATCCATTAGTACAGCACGAAAAAGCGCAACATTCTTTTCACATACTAAAAGCTTTTTCGTCCGAAACACATCAGAGTATGAAAACGTCGGATAGTGACCCAAAGGTTAACCAAAATATATATCCAGATGTGGTTAATGTGATAGGATGCGTCTAATTGGCCCCAAGTATGACTAATTAGGACCTATTACCATTGCTTACTTGAAGAGTGAAGAGCAAAAGCTGGAGTTGCGATCATCATGACGACAAAAGCTTGAGGTTCGATCATCACTCGTCAGTAATTGTGGGAAAGTTAGTAGCATTTATTAAATTTCTTTCGCTACACTCTCATTCAGATGTATTTTGATACGCCACTGAGCAGAGTAAAATGTTTCCTGAATAAAGAAAACTTTTCTCACTTCAAAAAATAGCTCTAAGGGGCTGTTTAACAAGTACGTCACGCTGAGGTTGGCAGTTTTTTTGAACCATCCACCTCCCATTATCCCGCTCTGTCACGTTTGCTCACAAGACCCCTTGCATTGTGTCACGCTTAGAAAAGACACCCCCCCCTCCCACGATGCACAGCAGCCAGATGCAAAACCACATTTTTAAAGCAGTACAGTGATAGGAGAAGAAGCACAGAAATCTTATTCCTTTCCTGTAATGTTTTTCAACTACACCTTTGGTTTAAGTGTCAATACAGAATTTTTATAAGAACAGTCAAGGATGAATAGCAAATATATAATAGTCAGTCGCTTGTCCAAACTGGTCCCATATCAATATCATTTACACTAGGTATCCTCTTCTACAATCGACTTCTGGAATATCACCTTCCTAAACGTCAAAGACCAACTGAAAACTTATTTTTCGACATCGGGCACAAACTTGGTGTGCTCAATGAAAATTACTCTAAATAGAAACAGTGAATTTTGGACGAAAACACTATATTGCCCTAAACATTACAAGTCCCATCTAAAAACTCTCATATTGTAAAATGTGATAGGGAGAGGTAAAACTAGAAAGTATGGTTTTATTCGACAACCTAACTAATTTTGGTTATGTGCTGAGTTCTTTCATTATGCAAACTTCTCAATAGAAAATATTCTTGCTGTGACGCCCAAGTAAAGAATTGAATATGGTACCACCAACCCATCTACTTGCGTGTCATGGAAAATCACGAAAAATGTGTAGAACAACCCACCCCTAAGACGTGACGTAATTATTGAAGAGTCCCTTATAAGTTCCTATTGGAGTTGATGAAACGAACGAGAAAGCCAATTTTGACCATGGCGACAGTCTTCCTTAATCGCACTCACCACGTTACATAGCTTAGCATACCAAACAGCTCTTTGACCTGCCTTGAAGCATATGCTGATTTACAACTTTCTAACCTTATGCTTCATGTTGTGGTTGCAAGCAAACAGCCACCCGATTACGCTCAAAGAAGCATAGCCGCCATGGTAGTGGTTATCATGCTATGCATCATAAGTGGAGACATAGTTCCCTCTAAACTCCAACACATAATCATGCTGTTCTAAAGTTAGCTTCATGGCTTCCAAGATTTTTGAATAAGAGATTGGTACCAACGAAAATCTATTCGTTATTCGATTTGTTCGCGTGCGATTTACACCTCTACCGAAATTTTAGGTCGGGAGAGATCGGACCATATGGATTTTGCTGACTCACAGCATCAAATATAGCTACAAAATTAAAACAAAATTCTTACTATCAATGGTGTTTGATTCATGATTGTAATGAAGTAAAATCTATGTTAAAAACTGGTTTCTTGCTTTGGGTAGCAACAGCAATAAGAAATCAACTGAAGCCAGGGTTGGACTGGCTAATTTTCTCGGCCCGGGCACAGAGTGGCTAAACTGGCACATGAATTCTAAAAACCGTAAATCTGTGGGCAGAGATATATAAAAAGGTTTTTGATAAATCCACAGTTTTTCTGTAAGTTCTTTATATATTTATATAATAACATTAAAATAAAGGGATTACGTATACTTTCGTACGTAGGGGGTGTCTGTTAGAGAGGACACTTATCCTGAGCCATCGGCATGTAGAGTAGGATGGCCAGTTCATTTCCTCGCCACCTATACCTCTCCAGTGTTGCCACTAGGTACCCATTTGCTTCTCGATGAATAGTGAGCGAGCATCCAGTCAGGGCATCGGCCTGACTCGAACCGTAGACATTCCGCCCGGAGGCATTCACTCTTATCACTATGCAATCTCGCCCCTATGCAAAAATTAAAAAACATTTAGGAAACATAAGCAGGTTGAATTTCAAACAATCATTTTCAAAAGCTGTTTTTTTCTAGAGTTTTTTTTATCAAGTTAGCTAGAATATAGAATGAACATCCATCACAGCCTCACAATACCTGAGCATCTTTGTTCTTGCATCACAATTGCCTAATCTGGGTTGTCATTGTCATTGGCAGTCTAAGTTTAAGAAACATTCAAGAAAGACGCAATATTACAAAAGAAAAAGACGAAATATTGAGAAAGACCCAGGCTGAAGCCAGATACTTGTCTTCTAAGAACTCTGGGGATGCTGTTAATGCGTCAGTAATGAATAACAGGGCCAATAGTAAGCAACAGAAGTCAATTTAATGTAGTGGACGGAATAGGGCATTTCTTTAAGACGTTATCCAAATTCGGCTAGTAAATAGAACGGAAAAGAATGATCTTCTTCTTGAGCCAATTAGCTGTAGATCAAGCAATTGCCTGTTGCTGTTCACTACTTTCATCTGAATTAGCATTTAACCACACGTGTAATCCCAAGTTCCTATCTTCCTTATAGGGCTTGGAGATGGGCTCGTTTTTTCCCGCCATTGCGTAAGATATTGCATTGCTTCAAGGTGAGATTGCTTCCTTATTTTCCAACTGATTCATATATCTCTTTTTTATTGGACAGTAACAGATATCAACTACAGCCGTGTCCACACTACAAAACTAGCCCAGACTTGGCCCAAGTGTATGTTGTGTCCACACTACAAAACTAGCCCAAGATGCAAACCGCGGCTTTGCACAAGTGTGAGCATCAAACATGACTGACTGCTGGCGTGAAACTTTTGGTAGAGGGGGAATCCTGAAATTTGAGATTTTGCCATGTGTTCTGTTTATAAGGAATTGTTAACGTTGATGTTGAACTGTTTCATCGGCTCAAATGATTATTATTGCTCCATGGTCAGCAGCAAATGCACTCATTCTTCTGAATTTCTCAAAACACTCGCAGTAATCAGAAAAAAACTGCCTACTCTCCAAAGTTTTCTCACGAATTGTTATTTTCTCGTCAGTTTACTACACACTGTACACATGTGCGATAGCTAATCAAAACGGGGCTCGGCACAAGTTTCTCTCCACATTATATAAATCGGGGCTCCGCCTAGGCCAAGCTTAATTCAAAATCTGGACCAAGTTAGCCTAGGCTGAGCCCAGGTTTTTCACGTCCACACTAGCATGGGCCACGCCCAGGTTTCGAAAACTTAGGCCAAGCCTGGGCTATTTTGTGTAATGTGGTCAAGGCTTATTTTGCGATACCGAGTTTCTAATCTTTCCCCAATGAAACTCAGGTGCTATGATATTTGAAATTCTAGATGGAAATTAAAACTCTTCTAGCCTGGAGTAATTTCTAGTGGGACTCAGGAACGTGAAGCCCCCTTGCTAAAATGTTTGCTCATTTTGGGGGGGCTCAGCCCCCCAAAAATTTTTGTATTGAAATTGCTTTTCAAAGTGCATTCACCTTGCTTTTAACGTTTTGTATCGTATCGCTATCATGAATTTACATGGCAATGGAGAGCTTTCTCATTATTAGTTATATCATATCGTAATTAGACTAGATTATCATGTCTCCATCTGTGAATTATGGGCGTGACTGGAACTAGGCCATATCAGTTTAATGATTTTGTACCTAGAACCCTACTTGTCAAAACTTTTATAAATCAGCCGTGCTTATACCATGATAGAATTGGTACCGTGAACTGGTACACTTGAAGAGTCACTCCTTCAAGGATCAATTAACTACTTACTGCATAGGTATCGTATTTGTACGCAAGCAAAGTAAGATTATTAAGACACTCGTCTTCCTTTATGGAAATAAATGACATTAAAGCAGGACTATGTATATGGTGGGCCGCGGGCCAGTTGCGGCCTAGAGAACAACTTCGACTGGACCGCACGACAGTCAGTTAATGAAGTAAAGTGCGATTCACAACCCCTTAGAACGTAAGCTCAAAATAGCCAATCAGAAAAAGGCCAGTACAATCACGAATTTATTTACTTTGGCATCCCTTCCACCATGACGTCAACGGAGTTGAATAGACTGCACTACTACTTTCTTAATTACATAATTAACTTTTACAGAGTGTCCACTGAGTTTAAGTTGAAATTCCAGCCAAAGTATCAGAAAGAGTGACCTTTTCCCAGCCTATTGGGCAGAAAAAACGCGTTGTCTTCCAGACATTCCATGAATTTTGATATGAAATTCCAGCCATTGAAAATGCTGTCCGACTATTGTCGCAAAGTATTGAGTGACCTTAAAATTTCCAATAAATTGGAATTTCCCATATAAATTCAATGTCTTCCAGTACACTATACCTGGATGGCAAGGCTCTGCCAATCACTCCCAGCAAAACATAGGGAAAACTTCCAGTCCTGGGTCGACTTGGTGAAGAAAGTCCTGTCCCACATGATATTGAAAACTCTTTTCTTCGTCAATCCTATTCCTCGATAAGATCATTTTTTATAGCGCTGTTAATTACTTTAAGACCTAAAAAGAAAGTCTTTTCCAGCCAAAGCAAGAGAAAAACCTATAGTTTTCCAGCCAAATTCCGCTATGAACGCTAAGAATTTTCTTTTGAATTTTGATTATTTGGCATCTTGCTATTGTCTTTTCTACAGTGCAGTTAAATTCAACGTTGAAGTTTTCTAGTGTTAAACTAATGAGGTTCTAGCACATTTATCTTACAGAGGGGCGTTTACAGCGATCTAGATAGTATAATTGTAGCTTTTTCTAGGGGAAAGGTCCCAGATAGTTCAGTCTCAAGATTTACCGTAAATGACAGCATAAACGCCTAGGGTGCTTATTCAATAATTTAATCTCTGATGCGAGGCGGTTATTTGAGTAGGGGGTTATTAAAAGAGCAGAGCTTTTCAACCATTCAAGAACAACAGCGAGAAGAGTTACCACGAAAAAGACATCAAAGAACGAGTACGTCCACCTGCAATTGAATTTCCACTTCCGTCCTTCCCAATCCAGTTCAGCTGCCCTGCCTACGAGTCTATGGCACTGTACTGGAAGGTCCAAGTGTGCGGCCCATTATAAGTTATTGGCTTTGAAATGTGGCCCGAGCGAGAACCTAATTGAAAAGCCCTGCCGTAAAGAATGTTCAATTTGCTGCGCTCATACGAGCATCCTTAGCCACGAACACGGGTACTATCAAAAAATGGCTGTTGATGTTGAAATTATTCGGAAAGAAATATGCATTTCTTTCTTTCTGGGAGAAATGCTGATAATTCTTCTAGTTTCTGAACGTTCATTTAGTGTTTTGCCCTTCAAAACATATCCTTACTGCTTGCCTCAAGCTTGCTCTTTGCAAGAACATTTTTTGCCAGAGCTGGGCGGACACATTACTTTCATCCATGAATGAAGCACTTGATAATAATCCAAGACAATATCCTTACGTTGAAATCATAGTATAAAATCCGGCTATGTTTTCTGGTAATGTAATATGTCGCCAGGAAGAAACTCAATCACAGTCACAATGTTTTTCGTGCTGGCTTTTCTACTGAATTTGATAATTCACCTGCACTTTCCAAGAAGTGAGTTAAGATAAGTTCCACCATGTACCGGTGCTCGCCTGCATTTTCAGTGGAATAGAACTTAATGACTGAGGCAAAAACTAGATCCTGCATTTATGGATTAAATACGGACTCAAACGTCAAAATAAACCAAAAGCTTCCAATGACACTAAAAAGTAGTCAATATTTTGCATAAATATATCCTTTCTTATAAAGTGCAACGGTGTGAAAAGTGCAATACCTTAGTAGCTACGTTGAAAAACATTTACCGAGCTTTATAAAGGTGAACTAAAGGAACTTACTACAAATCGTATAAAAGGCATGCTAGAGACTAAAACTACATCAAAGCACGCACTTCTAAAATCTGTGGCACTAGCAAATCTCTCTAATGTTCCACGAAGCAAAAAATTCGAACGATACAAATATCTGCAAATAGCCTCAAAACAGGATAAAAAAATTCTAAAATGTTGTGGTAAAACACGTGTCAGTACAAAATTACCTACTACATCATGCAGAATAGAAACTACTCAAGGATATGATTACAACTCAGTGACCATAAAGGACTTCATGGTTAACATAATACCAAAACACCTATTGTATAATCTTGATTAAGCAACCAGGGTGTCAATTAAATATTGGAATTAAAATTTCACTTCAATATATCTTCCACTCTCTTCTGTAACGGGGAATGCGGGGCTCTTATTTAAGAAAATACTGTATGCATACCCACTCTTGAACGAATTATGCAACGTGGTTGCCAACACGCAGAGCAAAATTCGTCATTATCAATTCTCCACTAAAAGCTGAAACAAGAGTTTCTTTTTTCTTTATACTGATTACATAGGGCTGGCAAGTAACCATTCTATTCAGCAGCGCTCGCTGAATGGCACGTTCCATCATGACTTTGGTTACATCGCTCAACAAGTTAAATGCAAGGACGTAGAAAGCATTCAAAAATTTGGTAAAACATGTATCTACGCACTCACAATCATAACAGGATGACTATGCAAGCTGAAAAGGGCTACTTTGTTATACACAGATTTGAGAGGTGGTGGGGTGTGACATGTGACTACGTGTCCATCAGCTTCTGAGATTCTCTCGTTCTCCTTCTACTTAATAACTATTTCAACTCACTCACCACAACCGTGAACTTCCCTAGTGTTTTGAAATATGCTATTGATGAAATACCAATATGGAAGCATCTTACATGATTATGCCAAAGCAATACGAAAGGACATATAATTTTAAATAAGGTAGTTAATGCAAATTATCTTCTTGAGATGGTCAAAACATCCAGGAGACCTAAAGTTCATGAAGCCAGATAATATGCTGGATGTTCGTCTGCATGTGGGTGAGAAGGATATGTCTATAGATAGACAGGCAGACAGATGGAGACTGACAGACATATAGCTAGGTGGATAGATATATAGACACTTAGACAAACAGACAGACAGGCAGACAGATGGATACATTGATAGATAGACAGAGATAGGAAGAAAGTTGACTCAGCGTATAATGCACCAGCACACAGCACTAAATGATGACCATTCCGTGCCATTTTTCACATTATAGCAATGAAACATCATAGTTATTTGTAACAATATTTAGCATTCATTGATACTAGAGTTAAACTCCTATAACTGCTGGATGATTTGACCAGTAAAACAATAAAAAGAAGAAATATCTACTCCTAGTTCATCTAAGTAGACAAATAAAATGCTCAAAACCCAAAACTTCCAACTAGTGTTCCAGAGAGCTTCTCAAAAGCCTTTCAATTTTTTGGCTTTTTTGATTTCAGCACGCTTGCCCATTTCTTCAGCTTCATCCATTGCTTTTCTTCTTTCAGAAGCTTTTTGCGGAACAAGGCATCATCAAGACGTTGAAACAGAGGCTGGATTTCAGGACTTATCTCTTCAAATGCACTTTCAGGCTTTTTCTTCTGCTTGAAAAGGCTTGGTGGCTCTTCTACTCTCTGTGGTACTGGCAAAACTTTCTCTACTGGAAACTCTTCTTCTTTGGAGTTATCTCCATTTTTACTTTCATCAAAGTTGAAGTAAACAATAGGCTTAAAATCCTCGTCAACCTCTATTTCAGGTGCAGCTGTAGTTACAATGTCATCTGGAGGTGTAGGTGTGACATCATCTGGTTTCTTAAGCTCTTCCTCAACTTCCTTTTTTTCTTTTGCTTTCTGCTCCTGTTTTTCAATTTGCTTAAGTTGCTCCATTGCATTCTTTTCAATCTCTGATTCCCAGAGCTTTTCTGCCTCTTGAAACTTCTTCTGCTCTTCAGAAACTTCTTTCTCTACTTGCCTGCTTTCTCCAAAAGCTTTCCTTAGCCTCTCCCTTTCCAACATGCCCTCCATTCCACCAGGATATATCCTGTCTTCATCTCTCTCATTTCCTTTCCTAGAACTCTCTGGTGCTCCCCCTGTCTTCTTTATTTCAGCTGTCAGCAGTGCATGCATAGGTTGTTTTGTATCTGTCAGTTCAATTTTGCTTTCATTCTTCTCTGTTTCTTGGCCCAGAAAAGGGATCAGCTCTTCAACGGTCTTTTCTAGATCATCTGACTCCCTGTTAATAACTTTCATGAAAGCTACCAAGTCTTTAGCACTTAATTGTTTCTCTTCATTCGATTGTCCTAGCAGCTCTTCTTTCCCAGTATTTACCAACTCCTGCTTCTTTTTCAGCTCCTCTTCTAAACCAAACATTCCTCTTCTTTTTGTACTTTGCAAAACTTCTCCAGCATCTTTTGTGGATAAATGCTCCCCATCTTGTTCTGGGTGATCAATCTTATGTAGATTTTTCAACTCATCATTCCCATGAGAGCTTCCTTCTTTTTGAAATTCTTCTTTAACAAATTCAGGGATAACCTTTCTATAGTCTTCACCAAGTAGATGCTTTTCAGGGATTGGCTTTTCATTCTTCTTGCCAAGCTTAGTTTTCCACATTTTTTTCAGTCCAGCAAAGATCTTGTCAGCCTTCTCCTTCCTTCTCTCACCCCAAACATCATCCTTATGTAGAGCTAAGTGGGGTATGAATGGAAAGTTGTGTGGTTCATCACTAAAAAGAAAGCAGACAAATAGCTGCCAGTTAAATTTTGAACTTAAATACACATGAGAGACTTACAACAGCAACTACACTTATTTTTTATAAGAAACAAACTTTCTACCTTCAGCTTGGATGATTCTAACACTTTGTCAAATCCAGCCTTAGGTTCTTAATTATTTCTTGAACTTTAAGGACTTTCAATGACAATAATAGCCCACATTAGCAACTATGATAACAAAAATAGGACTTTCAGCTATTGTGAAGCATGTGATGGAAGATATTTCTATTTTTTTCTTGTTTGGTTAAAAGTCTTCTTGTAAAAGCAGCTTTCAAGTTATTGTTTGAAACTCAGTTTTATGTGTGTTTTTTAAATAGTTCTTAATTTTTGCTTAATTTCAGCCTCATGCTTCATATAGGCATGTTGCTTTTAAGATGAAAATGTGCATAGATATAGCTACTTCAAATTGCAAAACAATATGGCATACCAAAACAATAGATGGGCAGAATTTAGTGGCATTTCTATCCAGAGAAACTAGGGGGGCTATTATGGTCAGGACAGGGATTGCAATGTACAGAAATAGTTGACAAAGTGAAGCCTACAGTACCAATCTAACTCTCAGTAGGGTACTGTGAAGCCTTTGGAAGCACGTATTATTTGTACACCATTTGCATTCATGGCAAACAATGACTGAAGCCAAAAATGTTGGAATCTGAAGAAAAATGTATAAGAAAAATGTGCCTTTATATGCAAGTAAAACAATGAAGTTTGAAAACTACAATTTTTATTTTATGCTATTTTGGAATTAATATTTTAGCCACTTCCCCACCATAAATCAACATGAAACCAGAACATGCTTCAATATTACTTCAGTTTTTGAACAAATTGTTTTTGATCAATTTCCTGGAATGAATTGTGCTTCAAGACCAATACTCTACTGCTATTGCACCTTTGCCACCTATGTGGAAATTGTCCACAATACATTCTTTTGAGAAACTAGGGTATTTCAAAATGCAGTTCTTATTGTCTTTATGAAGTGGTACAAGCTCAGTTACAGACCTGTACACACTTCTTATTGGTTCACACTGAAATGCATGCACAGGGGAATCAACACTTGGGGGGGGCAGAGGGAAATGGCCCCCATTTTTGCATAAAATAACATGTTTCACTATATTTGACACATGCAGAAGGTACCACAATATGCCATTTTCAATTTGCTCATATTGCAAAAGCTTTGAAGGTGATACTGCAGCCAACACCCTGCGCCTTCAAAGTCATTTTAACGCCACTGATACAGATGTAAAATTACATAGACAATCATATTACCCATCAGTATCATTCTTAGTGAGGGTTGACATCCATTTCATTATTTCCTGTGTGTGCTTATCAGCCTTCTCCTTTGCCAACTTTGCACCTTTGGGGCCATATCTCCTCACAAGCTTCTTATGAAATATGTCAATATCATTGCCAGCTTTATGTATAAGTTTTTCCAACTTATCTTTGTGGTGTTTGAACTTTGGGTGTTCTTCTACAACAAAGAATAAATTATAATTATAATCACTGTCAGAAGGTAAATGCTTTTTCTGTGGAATGAGTACAATTTATTTCATGATTAAATAAATTATATCAATATGAGAAAAAAAAGCTTCAAGCAAAAGCAGCATTTGTTCTTTCTCTAATAAATGATATGAAATTTATATCCTTTAGTGAAGAACAAATAAATGGCTTTTCTAGATACCTAAATTGTTACCAGTGTCAATATACTGTCATAAATTACTGAAAAATCAATAAATGCAAAGCGCATGCCTATATGTGATACAAAACTGAAATGGTGAGTACTTAGAGATAATGGGTGAGTTTGCAAAAAGTGTTTCAAAAATGGCTAGAAAAGCCACTCAAGAGTATGACTTGCATCCATGATATGTGGATGGAGGGTGCTACATAGCTTTCCATTGTTGCAGCTAGTAGCAGAGTTTATCAACCCACAACCTTAAGTGACCACACCATTCAGTCCACACACCCATTTTACCGCAAGGAAGTGACCATACTAGTTAAATACACATTTTTATATACGAAAATCATTATTTTGCCTGAGCTTCAATTTTCTTAACTTTTCCCCAAATTGAGCCTGAGATTTTCTTAAATATTTCTTAACTTTTACTGAAATAAACTAGCTAGAGTGGCTTACACTTTCGTTAATAATACTGTATACTTGAAGTTGAATTCCATCGTTAACATCTTGAATGCAATAATGACAAAATATCGATTTTTGGCTTATAAAACACTATATTTTGGAAATTGAGCCTCATGATTTTCTTACAATTCTCTTAAGATTTTGACGATTTGAGCCTCATTTTTTTATAAACTTTTTTCTTATAAAAAAACATGTATAACGTTGTGAGTCACGTATGAAGAAAGAATTAATCATTGCTGGAATTCCCTCACCCCAGCTCTACCATTTCTTCTAAAATGTAGACTAATAAAACAATTGACATTTGAGGGAACTGGGGGTACACTTCACCCCCAGGCCCCCTGTGATATTGCCAATGGTTAGTAGAAAGTGGTACCTTGCCAAAGCTTGGTATGAAGGATTCTTTCCAGTGAACTAAATGCAAATTGATACCTAGGGGGTCTAGTGGTCCAGGAGGGCTTTTTAATACTTTAAATATTTTAAACTAGCAATATCTCAATAGTCTTTCAAAAAATATTTTGTTAGTTATATTCAAGCAAAATATTTTATCATACAACATTTATTGAGTGTGGGGGATGTAGTGCTTTTCAACTCACAGCTGGGGGGACGTGCGATTGTGTCTGTTTTTCTACTCTTCTGATTTTTTACAATATTTGCTTCCCACTCTGTTAACTTTCATAATCAAGAAACGAAAGAAGGAATGCATATTTGAGTTCCTCTTTTAAATTGCGCAGTGCCAATATGCGCACTTTCAGTGTAAGATTGTTGGAGGACTCAAGCCAATGCCACAACAACGTGCGAAAGTATCCTGCATTTCTTTTAAATTTTAATGAAAGGCTGTAGCATAATTAATATCAAGAGGCAAAAATTCGGACACCATTTCTTCAATACAGACACCTGCACGTTGTTGAATGTGCGTACTGTGCTATTCAAGTGTAAACTCCCTCTTCAAAGCATAGACTTAATGGAGATGTTATATCAAGGAATGCAGTTAAAAAGACATCAAAATCTCTTATTATGATGAAAGTGAGGTCATGCGACCATCAAGCGCTTCACTCATTGTTTAACAGTTTTGTCTGAATAAATTAAATGCTTAATGAGGCGTGAAATTTTGAACAACTTCTGAGTTACAGTGAAGGCTAAAATATGTCTTTCATCATACACATCAAACTATGAAAACTTCCAGTTCAAAAGAAAAAAGGCTGAGATACAAAAATATATCGTAATTAGCACCAAAAACATGGAATATCCGAGGAACAAATAGACTTTACCGATCCGCTTCTGAAGTTTCGCTTTCAAATGTTTTATCCTTCCAGCTTCCGACTCCTTGTAAGAGTCTGCAATTCCCTTTGAGACGCCTTTCACAAGGTCCCACAAAATGTTCCCAGCTGCAATGCCTATGTGATAAACCATGCGAGAATAGTTAGCATTTACACCAAAACTAGTTATCACAAGTTGTTTATATCGATCTATATTTGGCCATCATGTGATGGAATTTCCTATTACTTCATAATGACGATTAAGAGAAAATGGCTAATAAATTCTCGCTAACGTAAAGTTTGAAAAGTTCATACCATAACTGACAGACAGTACAACTAGCACCAAAGTAAGTTTCATGGCAATGTTCAACTATAACGATCACTCATTCACTCGTCGTACGTCCTCAAACTTATGTCTTGTAAATAAATACTAATAATGACTCGGTCATGCAGAACACACTACGTAATGCACTTATAAATCATACATTATTATCCCATTATATTTCTTAGCCAATCACATGGAAGTATTCACGTGTTACGTTTTAACGTCCATACAGCAAACACGAGGTACTCTCCACTCGGCATAGACGCACTCCACTACTAATTTTCTTTGAACATATTTACACCATGGAATTCTTATTGCGACCCCCACCGGCTTACTAATTTTGAGCTAAGATGATATCGCTCTACCCAGACCTAGAATTTGAAAGTCGTACCAATGATTGTGGTATTGAGAGAGAATGGAAACAGTTTTCGTATGCAAGTATGTAAGGAGCTGTATTTCTAGGACATGTTACCAGATCCCCTCGCTATTTAGCTTTAGACTTGTTCCAACCCTCCCTCACCTATTACCGCCCCCTTCTATTCCGGACTGGAGAGTTTTATCGTTTTTTGAGACAAAGAAAACCATCCATGATGGGGTGAGTTGCCAAGCGGCCCAGCCAGTTCAACTGAGGTTAAACATGGCTGTGTACGGTCAGAAACTGGATGGGCAACCTCCAGATGAACGACCAAGACAGCTCACTCCGCCGTCCTTCGGAAGGGACGTTAAACTAGGGGTCCCATGCCTGGATGCGGCATGCATAGTAGGCCTAAATTAGCTGAATAAGCTCGGTATAACAGCCTACAACAACAAAATATACTCAAAGTATACTCAAAATAAAGTAAACAATAACAACAAAAATCCATGCAGGCAGAACAACTCAGGTGGAGGGTTGATTTATAGGGGAATTGACTAAGGGAAACGGGCCCCTTTGTCAAACTCACTCTTCATTTTGGGGTGGGATGGCTGAGTCACCAGAAACTTTAGTATTAACCTTGCTTTGCAAAGCGTATTGACTTTGTTTCGAAAGTGATTTGTGCCGATGATTAAAACCATAGGTTAAAACTAAGTCACGCCCATTTTATGATTTACACCTAAAGCGGGGGCAGCATTGCGTATACAGCGCTCGTTTCCTGTTCAGAAGGTCTATGTTTCGTGTCCCACTCGAGGCTTTGGTTGAATGCTCTTTCGCTTTCCACTCAGCAAAGCTCCTGATAGCAACACTAGGGAGACTTAAGGAGGTCAGGAAAGGAACTGGCCACCCTACTTTAAACACCAATGACCCAGTAAAAGTGTACGCTCTAACAGTAACCCCATAAAAAGGACAAAATACGAGACCATATGCTCTACAGTGCAAGTTTTTTGTCATAAGGAACCTAGCTTAAGGCCTAAAACTGTGACATTGCTTTAGAATTTAACTCGTACTGGCGCATTTTGTATTTTATAGGACTAATAATATGCTGGTTTCACGTTCTGCGCACGCTTTCACAGCAATTTCTTTCGCTAAACTAAGCACCGCTAAATTTTGAATCTAGCAAACTATCTGTCCTATAGAAAAGGTCAGTACGAGTTAAATTCTAAAGCACTGTCATTTTCACATTGCTTTGGTAAATAAATAGTCTGTTGGTACTACAGAAGTTTACCACAGCAAGAAAAAGCAGTAACATTTTCAGACTTACTGGAAAGGTTGTTTCGTACTACAAAAACTGCTTTGGTACAGCTTTACGTTGAACCAGGTAACGATTTCAATGTGCTATTTGTCTAAAGTTTCTTAGCTCTTTCCTTGTAGTTCTAAAGGTTTCTTAAATTTTAGGCTGTCTAGTACTAGGTTGCTTATAAAGTGGTTTCTTATAAAAAGATATAAGAAACTCAAACCCTGATTGTCAAAGCAATAGGTATTCTATTTTATAAGAAACTGCTGAGGGTCTAAAAGAATGCTTGCCTCATTTTGAAAACTTTCATAAATATTGACCCTTGCAGAAACGTAGCGATACATTAAGGCTGTGTAAACCTCTTTATCTTTCCACTATAGTAATATAGAATGTTATATATGAACTATGAAATTTTGAAATAGAAAACTGAACTGAACTGAGTAATAAATCTATACTGTATTACTAAGATGGTCAATGATATAACATGATTTTTCAAATAAGAAACTCTTCCCTGATTTGGAATTTATATCTCGTTCTATAAGAAACACACCAGACTCCAGTTGAAAAGGTTGTTTCGTATAAGCTGGAAACTTAAGTGCCTTTAGGGGTCATCCATAAAGGATGTCCACACATTTTTGTCAATTTTAAGCCCCCCTCCCTCCTTCTCACCTCTTCTGTCCGCTTTTTGCTTAACCACTTCCCTCTCTCTGTCCGTACGGACACCGAGTTGGAAGACGAATAAAGAACTTGAAAAACTAAGGAAAAATGAAAACTCTTTAAAAAGGATATGCATAATGTACTTATTTCTTGTTTGCCTCTTTATTTTTCAATCTTTAACACAAAAAGATAATGATGAAATGACCTTTAAACTCCCTCCTCTCTTACAGAGACCACATTGAAAAGGATGTCCATTTACGGCTAAGCCCCCTTCCTTGCCCTGTTCACTTTTGTCCACACAGTTGCTAGCTCCCTCCCTCCCCCAAATTGTGGATATCCTTTTTCAATATCCCTTTACCTACCCAGAGCCCCAATTGTCAAAGTTACTTTTGCTGCCTTTACCTTTATCTGCCTTTTACTTCACTGTCATTGTTAAAATCTTTAGAAATTACCACTGCTTCTACGACATTATGACCTAGTCATTGGAGCACTGAGATGCACCCCCAATCAAAATTCTAATTATTTTGTCACAAAAGTATAGTTTGGATAGTTAGTGCGTATGTGAGAGATAAGGATAATATGGTTGAAGCCCTGTCGTAGTGGGGAGCAGCTTTTATTTTATACGCAATAAAAGTAAAGGCAGACATTACTCAACAGAATAAGCAGTAGTAAGAGGGAATCGAGACGAGATATAGTTTAGTTGGTTTTCTAATTAAAAGATATTGTGTTTTAGTACAAACTACGCCCTCTGTTCTTGAATTTTTCTGGATTACGCTGTTCTGGGGCGTAACCTGCCCTTCAAACGTATAAGCAAAACTCTTCTCCAATACGCGCTTCTTGCTGGTTCCCTTAGCCGAGTCCCATTGTGAAGCCCTTGCAACTTGCATAAAATATTACTGGCTTATGCTTGATTATTTCCATGGTATGCTGGAGCAAAACAAAAATAAAGTAATGCGCGAGGGCGTGACGACGGAAGGATGGAAGGAGCTGTGGCAATTAGCTAGAGCAGCGCACACCCACGACCAAATATAAAGTAAGGAAATTAATTGAAAATGCTTACGCCGGGTAAATAACTCAGAAGAACTTCGTACACTTTGTAGACAAATAAAAAAGATCACAACAGTCACGAACAGCCACCAAGCCATAGGGTATGGAGTTGCAGTGCTCCCCAGTTGAAAATTTTGCCCGTCCTTGCCCGCCTATTAAATATATTGACCTTTGTCGGAAAAGAAAAAGTAAATAATTGACATAAGGCAACCAGTATCAAGGAATATATTCGTAGCAATCTTCTGCAGGATCACAGTTATTTTTCTTATGCCTATGGGAAACTAAATAGCCAGTAGACACATGATGTCACCAAATGAAGTGGAAACGTATAGTAACGAAAAACATTTGAGCAATCTTCACAAGGAAAGTATTGATGTTGGATCAGCAACGTAGACAGGAGGGGAGATAGGGGGCATGGCCCACCCAACTGAAAGATCTTGCCTATTCTTACTCGCCCGTAAAATTTAAGTTGTCTTTTGCCGGGAAGAAGAAAAGTGAAGTGTAAACCAACAGCAGAGGGTGTTAGTAGCTATCTTTTGTAAAAGCACTCCAATGTTCGATAATAGAATGCTTTTACAAAAGATGGCTACAAACACCTTCTCTGCTGTTGGTTATTTAGGTATAGTAAAATTCATCAACAGCTAGAATAGATGTCATCAAACTTTCATCAGCATGCTTTACGATTTTTGGACAAATTTTGCAATTCGTCGATAATTTACTATTAACAGCCATCCCATGCAAAGCTTAAAGATGAGTTATAACCACTTTATGCAATCAGGGACGTAGAGAATGGGGATGTGCAGGATGTAAAAGCCCCATATTTGAGAGCTTGAGAAATTTCAAGTAAAATTGGGTCATTATATCGTCAAAATTAGGTATTGAAGAGTTGAAAGCTATAAGTTGCTTGTGTTGCAAGAGCGTATAGGATCTATTTATCTTATTGGGAAAAACCAATATCAAAATAGCGCTTTCCAGCCATCTCAGAATTTTTATTTTGAAAATTTTTCTTCCATTCCAATCATGGTGGGCCCTTTAGCGACTCTGGATAAGAAAGAATATCTAATTCACTTTCTATAACTTCCAGCTAAAAGATTAGTAAAATGGATCTCTTATGAAATACTGTATTTGGAAAAGCCATCTCAAAGTAGTTTTTCCAAGATTCTGATAGCCATTATTTTACAAATTTTTTCCGGATCCAACCATAGTGGGCCCAATAGTAGACCTAGATTCTAGAGAATTGCTAGCACATTGAAAGTAAATAGCTATGCTTGCACTCCTGCTCCTATCGCCAGGGGTGGACGGACACTATCACGCTTGTCGTATGGGTGACAGTCAACTTTCCATCTGAAAAATAGCATTGCAAAGAAAAATTTCTAGTTCATCTTCATTTGATTTTTCTATGTTACAACAACGAAAGTCTCTTTTGGACAGTGCCATGTGGCAACCTCTTAGGATATCTCTTCTGTCTTGATCATGTGGATGAGCTATTGCAGTGGCAGCTCGTCAATAGGGCATTTTGGGCAATTCCCCCACAAGGAAAATGCACAAATAAAGATTCTTTAAATTAATGAATATCAATAAGTAAAATACTTAGAGCAGACGTGGCCTAGCGGTGAAGAACTCGACTTAGACCAACATGGTCCTAGGTTCGAGGCCCATTGCAGGCCATTTGAGACATCAGGAAGGGCATCCGGTCCTAAATCCTCGTGCTAGAAGTAAAGTCCTCTCAGAGGCACCCTCCACGCCCCAAGAAATTGGGGGTGAACGGAGGCAAAATCGAATAAAAAAAATAAGCAAAATACATGAGGGTTTCAATGATTTACCCTAGCCCTGTTTCTTATTTACATGGGATTGGAGATCATTTATCGATGTCGGGCCTCTCTTCGCTTCAGTTAAAACTACTGAGCACGCTTGAATTAAGATTATCTCAGTTGCGGGGCAGAATTTATTTTGCCCTTCAAATCGGCTGTATGACATGTGCACTAGCAAACATCAAAAGCCAAACGCCGCCAGAAACTCCATACGATTGGCTGAAATCCACGAAAGTGAGGCAAATTCAAATCTGCCCTCCCTGATACAACAATAACTACCATGAGCTGCGATGCTTTGCGAGGCATCAGGCAAACTATTTTCAGTCTTCGGTAGTGCTTGACAACGTTCTATTCTGCCATCCTTACTGCACTTTATAGCTATGACTACTGTTAGAAGTCTTCAAGGTCATCCTTTTAGCCAGTTAACTCTGGAAGAAAATTGGGAGGTGAAGCGTCTAGGCCCTGATAGACTTCAACTATTAAGGAAACCAGGGTTGTTTTCACGTCGCTTCACCAAAACTTGGTACTCAAAACACCGTTGACTTGCTGGCTGTAGTTACTCTCGAAAAGTTTACTGTTTCCCTTGCCTGCTGTTTTGGAGATTCTCGTCGAGAAAAAGCTTGGACCAAGTCTGGTGTGAACGACTGGAGGCACCTCTCTGAGAAGGGCAAGCGACATGTCAAATGTAGCTTTCATGTTGAGAATTGCTTGCATCTTTTGGTTGTATTTTTTGGCAAAGCAAATATTGCCGAGCAGCTAAGTTTAGGTATAATGTGTCTGAAAAGGTTGTTGAGAGGTTCTGATCATTCTGTGACTTACCACAAGAAAATGCTGAAAATATATTTGCTAGTATAATCAGCTGTTTGAATAGTATTTTTCCTGGTGCTTATAACAAGCAAAAACGTGTTGCACAATGCTATGATGGTGCCTCAGTAAATAGTCACCAGCATGGAAATGTTCAGAGCATTATAAAGGAAGCATACACGAATCCTCATTACGTTCATCGCTATGCCCACCAACGTAATCTTGTTCTGCAACGGGCTAATTCACAAATTGACAGTGTAAGAGTATTCTTTGCACGCCTAAAATGCATTTTCTGTTTTCTTCTTTTACCCTACAAAGAGAGTATCATGCATTGATGATTGTGTTTCCATAAGAATTCCTAGATTTGTACAGAGCAGGTGGAACTTTGAAAGTAGAATCGTTTCTATTATTTTTGAGCATAAGGAGGAATGCTTTAAAAAGATAATAAATATCTGGAAAAAGGACAAAGCTAGTGTTTGTGATGCAAGTGACTTCCTCTTTCGGCTTGAGGACAGGAAATTTATATTCTATCTGAGATTTTTTCACAAGTTGATGCACTATGCAGATGTTCTGTATGCCAAGCAGCAAAAGCTTGAAATCAGCTCAACCTTCATTCAGACATGCTTTAGAAGTTGTTGTGGTGTCAATCAATAATGTCAGAGAAATATCCCAGATATCTTTCACAATGACTCCTGTGCTGTAAGTGAGGAGCCTCTGGCAAAAAAGCCCAGGTGTGAATGCTTTGGTGAGGAAATTTCAATGATATTGACATACGTTCGTGATATTGTAGTATCTCATTGTAGCTCTTTTCAAATTAGTTCATTCCCAAACTTTGAGTAATGCTTCCCAACCACGGCTGTAAAAAGTGCTGCAGCATCATTTCCTCTTCTTGATGGAATGAAGATTCATTCTTAACTCTCTATGATTTATAGCAGACCAGAATTTAGACATGGATGTGGAGCAGTTCCATTTCTTCAACTTCTTATTGAAAGCAACTTAGCTGAAAGTTTCTCTGAAACTGTACTTTTGTTGAAAGCCAATATTATTGTTCCAATTACATCCTGTGAAGCAGAGATGTGTTTCTAAACTCTAAAGAGAGTGAAAACTTTCTTAACAAACACAATATCTGAGGATGGACTCAATGCTTTTACCATGCTTTCAGTAGAAAAGAACCTTGTTAGTGATTCAATTGACTTTAATCAAAATGTAATTGGTATGTTTGTCCAGCTATAGAATAGGAGAGCTAAACCTCTTTTTACGTAGCTCAAGAGCCTCTATGCAGTTTTTCAAAATTGCAAACCAGCATAGTATATTTGACAGTTATTGTTTACATCACCTAAGTCTTTTTGAACTGTTGGGACAAAAGTATATCATTCTAGAAAATTTATATTATTTAATATCCATGGAATGAATACCTTCAACTACAAAAATAATTAAATTGTTAATTTTTTTCTATGGGGCAAGCCCCCAAACCCCCTTTATAGTCTCATAAATGCCATTGGTTACTTTCTAGTCAACGTAAAAAGCGTGGTGATAAAAGAATTCATGATCGAGGCCTCCAAACTCCACCTTTCCCTTGTGTTTCCAATAAGAACTTTCTTTACATTTAGGTGTGGCTGCCACACCCATTCGGTGTTTTCTATGCCCCCCCCCCCCCACATCTAATGAAAGCAGGCTTCGTGACTCGTCACGAAAGGTAATCAAAAAATAACAAAAGAAAATCACAGAAAATCCTTGAGTAGCAAAAATCTGTTACATTTTTATTTGGGAGACATCATTGGTAGTAGAAATTCAAACTAAACACTAAGTTACTGCCCTTTTATTAACAAAATGGATCTACTTTACAGCAGATATGATAATCAAGGCCATTTTTGATAGCTTATATCATAATAAGTGGCCCTCAACCGTTATATCGCCTCGACATAGCAAAAGATACATCTGTTCAAAACAGTGCTTCTCCGCCTTGTTTCATCCATTGACCTTTTTTCCTGACTCGTTTTGGTGGACCCTTCAATGTAATTCAACAAAAAGCATATATTTCTTACTAACAAGCGGGAAAGGGAGTATTAAGCTAATCAGAGAAGTAGTGAGAAAGTATGATTTATTTCGAATGAATACTAATATAATGCCAACATGCTACGTGTTCTATTTTAGAAGAAAGCTAACTTTTTGCTAGAGCCTTAACTTTCTTATACTATCCCTGAAATGAGAATCTTTTAACGTTCACTGGCATAATCCAATTAAGGGGCTGTTCAGTAATTTCGTCATGCCTTGGAGGTAGGTGGTTCTACTCGTTTCTCATGATTCTCCTTGCAGGGAAAGTGCAGGGGCGTTGCTAGCGGGGGTATGGGGGCATTACACCCCTCCCTAATTGTCGGTAATCTCGTCGGTAAATTATGATTCAATGACTTTGGTCGGTGTATGACTGTATGCTTTGCCATAACTAGTCAAAATGTTGATAGTATCCTTTCTAACATCAATGCACCTAATAAAAATGGAAGCTCTTGCTAAGACAATGCTTCTGTCTGTAAATTAAACTCTATCGGCAGTGGAAATCTGCCAGTGAGCCGGGGGGGCCGTAGTCTCCCCAGCGAAGCGTAAGGAAGGTCACCAGAGGAATGGGAAGGGCGCTAATGGAGACAAAAACTAATCTGCAAATAAAGGAAAATTAATTTAAACCTGGAAGTGAAGAGCGTATTCGAGCTGGATGTGTAATAAATAGGACATTAAGGCAGATACCAGCTAGACAGAAATACAGTTAGATATCAAACCATTTCAAGAGCAGATGGAGAAGCAGCTATAATATGAATGTTATAATTATATTTCATCTTATCTCTAGCTGTACTTCAATGTCGCATGTTATTTTCCTCACCACTACCAAGTGGACTCAAGGGCACCGAGCTGCAATGCTCACTAAGTCAAATGCATATTGAAGGAGAGAGCTCTTGGTCCAGTACTCAATCTTATATCTGGCAAAATAGACTTGACAAACTTCTTTCATCTCTGTCCATTATTGTATAAGACGGGGATATCTCTATGAATGCATAAGCAATTCTCTTCACCTTCTGAATAAGCTATTACTTTCCATGCAGGATTCCAAAACTGGGCAATGAGGCTACTGGTAAATATAAAAGAGGTATTTTTGGCAAATATGCTAATGATGAAGAAGCATTAGGTCAAATTGAAAGAGACATTGTTAGTTGACTTAGTGCAATAAACTACCCAATTCAAAGAAAGATTCCAATGAGAACATGTATTCCTTCTCTGAACAGAGGTCAATGATGAACGTGTTGCTGGTCCTGTTTTCCAGATGGACATTTTCCGACGCTCTAGAGGGCGTGACCTCAAAGTATTTTTCACTTGCTCCGCTTGCTCTTCAGTGCCGTCCTTCTATTCTGTCAATAATCCCCTTAACTTACAACTTATGCAAATTGCAATTTTTCACAAATTTGGAGGGAAAATAGTTTTACCTATTCGGAAAACATTGCTCATATTTCCCCAAGATTATCGATATAATTTGGGTGTCTTGAGGAATCGAGAGTTCTCTGAATAACTCCGCGTGTTGTAGTTTTGACATATATATCAATAAAGAAAACAAATTACAGGAACAACATATACAAAATAAGTCCATACATAAAATAAGTCCAAGAGTTCTCAACTCAAATGCTTTCTCGAAGCGTAATGTTCAATATTAATGTTCTTCTCTCTTCGCGTTCTCAAAGCTCTTCGTTCGCCACTGTGTTCTCAACACAACTCCCCGTCATTCGTAACTCCTCCATACGCATGCTTCATATCACATAAGCAATTCAATTCAATTCATAACATTACCCGCAGCTATATTATTCAGGTTCATGCATTTCTGTATTGTTTCATGACGTTCAAAGGTGAATTATGTTGTTCCAGCCATTGTAATCACAGTTGCTTTTACCAATAAACATTATAGTTACTGGTAGAGGGGGCGCTAATAAGTTGTTGGCCATCTCTGCCAGAAATAGTCATGTCACTACTGTCTGTCGGTAAATTCACAGCTATAGCAGTTTCTTTCGGTAAAATTATAGCTTTACACCCTCGCAGAAAAGAGGTCATGCAACGCCACTGGGAAAGTGGCCCCGCTAGTTCTGCAGGGTGAATGGCCAAGTTGCCCAGTCAGTTCCATTAGCTTAGTTGAAGTTAAGCATGGCTGTGTACGGTCAAGAACTGGATGGGAGACCTTCCAGATGAACGGCGAAAATATCTCACTCTGCCGTCCTTCGGAAGGGACGTTAAACAAGGGGTCCCATACCTGGATGCAGCATGTATAGTAGGCCTAAATTAGCTAAATACGCTAGGTATACAGCCTACTCAAAATAAACCAAACAACAACACAAACCAAGTAAGGGTGGGTAGTACTTTATTCAATGCTGTGGCATCATGGAAGCAAACCTTTTATATTGAGAAATTTTCCATAATGAAGGAACTCCGACACTCAGCACACAACCTAAGTTAATGAGGTTATCGAATGAAACCATGCTTTCTAGTTTTCATTTATCCCTGTACTATCTTACTTTGTAAGGTAAATAGGACTTGAAAGCACTATGTTGTCCTAAGCAATTATGCTCAGGACAATCTAATGTTTTAGTCCTAAATTCAAATGCTAATATTTTGCATAGTTTTCATTCAACCAATCCACGTTTTTGCTCAATGTCGAAAAATGTGTCTTCACTGGGTCTTTGATGGTTAGGAAGGTGAGATTCCTGAATTGACTGTAAAGGTGGATACCTTGTATTAAATGATGCTGATATGGTACCAGCTTGGACAAGGCACTGACAATTACGTACTCTATTTGGTATTCCTACTTGACTATTGTTTTAATGCTTCTTTGTTGGCACTCGCTACTGTTGCCAAGGGCGGATCTAGGGTGAGTTCCAAGAGTTCTAGAACTCAGTCAGAAGTTAGGAGTCATAAGAAAAAATCAATAAAGAATTTCAGGTCAATATTTGTTTCAGGGAAAATATAATGAGCTGCACGTTGTTATTGTGTGTCTGTTCTTTCTAAATTATGCACATAAAAAGTCATATACCTCTCGCTTTAGCGACCAGGCTAAATACCCTCGGAAAAATATTGCAAATTCTTCCCGCTGTGCTCAGTGGCCGATAATTGTTTCCTCTTTCTCGAATCCTGTCGGTTTAGAATTCTTCGAAACTGTGTTCGGAACTAAAACATATGTGCTCTCGATTGTGTTTGGAACTGAGACATCTCTATTGTAATCATGTTTAGAACTTACACCTATGGGTCACAGGTGACTGATACATTTTGCTCTCAGCGTTTAGAACTGCGACATACGGGATTCAAATTGTGTTTAGAACTGAGACATATGTGCTCGCTTGAAAACGAGGGCAAAGGTGCAAGTAATAATTTTCGCTGACTTTTACCAAATGGACAAAACGGATGCGAGAGCTACAATCCTTGACCTCACAGAGTTTTCAGAAGCACCGCATAGGCTTTTTTACATAAAATATTCCGTGAAAGTCAAGTATTCGAGAATCATTGAATCGTTTATTCCTTGTAGGCCTAATCTCCTCCAGTATGAAGAAGGCTCATCACTTTTCCCAAAAAGTTTTGATGACAAAGGTTTTGAAGCATACTGGTAAGATTCAGTGCAATCCAGCATTTGGTTATTAGCATATTTTATGGGTTGACTTTTTCAATTAAAGTGGTCGATTTGCATTCTTAGTGTTGAAAATACAACTGTTCTTCATTTGCAAAGCTATGCCATACTTCCATTTTATTCAGAAATTAATTGGGTTGTAACAGCCAATGGATATTCTCAAATTTATGACTCTGATTTCATAATGAAATGCCTTGGCAATAATTTTTTAGAACGATGCTTATATACTTTACTGGAATGCATCGCTCTTAATTCACCACAAAGGACACTAGTTTGGGAATTGGACTGTAGAATGACACTTTTCTGTCTAGTGTAGTATTAAATATTTAACAAGAGGGCTTAAAACAGAATTTTCAATTTTTTTACAGTCATCGAAACAAAATTCTGAAACAAAATAACTTGAAAATAACGAGCAACTTAGAAATATTAAGGAAATATTTCAGAAACTTTAACTTCATAAGGGTCTGTTCCCCCTGAAGCTCAAATAAATTAAACAAGGGAGCTTTCCCCCTGAGCCCCTAGGACCACAAATCTGCTTCTATCTAATCGTTGATCAGGAACTCACTCAACGTTTTGTCTAGATTCGTCCCTGGTTGTTTTAGTTAAAGAATATAGGAAAGGAATGAGATTTCTTTACTTCTTCCCAATCCCTTTAATGGTTTATGCAGCGTGGCTGTCTTACACTGGCGGATGGTGCTTGTTCTAAGCGTGACGCAGTGCAAGGGAACCTTGTAAACAAACTTTCCAGAGCATAATAATTGGGGTGGGTAGCTCAAAAATAGCAATTTTAGTGTGACATGATTAGTGAACAGTCCCTACGATGAGTTAGAAGTACACACTTTTCTATAAGAAACACGTCTATAAAATACAAGAGGCAAAAATTAAGAAACAGTCTGGATGCACAATCAGGCTTAGTTCAAACAGCAACTTGGAAAAACTGTTTTTGCAAGGACATTTTTCTCCAAAACAGAAAGAATAGAAATAGCATCTATTACATGCTTTTAAAAACCTGAAAACAGTATTTCTTGTAATACTGCTGCCTAAACTTGATTGCTATTGTTATTGGAAGCTTAGAGTATTTTTAAGGAACGGTTAGAAAACTTTGAGGTAGGATTTAAGAAAATTTCAAAGAGCACTAAAGAGAAAAACAGAAAGTTTGTTTCGTATAAAATTGCCTGTACTTGCTTTAAAAGGGCTTAACCATTGTCATTACATAAAGCTTGCAAAGAATAGAGCAATTTCGATTTCTGGCGTACAAAAGTAGAATTTTGAGAGAAGTTCTTTTAATATTTTGGCTTTGAGACTCGCGTTCTTACAAAATAGTCTTATAAAGCAGTGTGAATTCTACAACTAAATTCCATGGAGTGCTAGTTCAATCTAGAAAGCAAATGATAGTGCGCCATCTTTAGCAGTGGCGTAGCCAAAACGGGCAAGGGTGTAGCCGCCCCCTAATGATAAAATCGATTAATTGGAAGGTAGCTTGACATGGTAAGTGCAACTGCTCTTTTCTTTCTGAAAATGGCCGCATCTTTATATCAAAAGGGTGTTCCCCTACTATTTAAAGGGTATGATCTAAAACATTTTCCAGGGGCTCTACCCCTGACCTCCATCACTCCCTCTTTCCTCATTTCGGATGGTGCTTCAAAGTTGGCTATGACAGGAGCATATAGACCCCTACCCCTAGTTAGCTTTCTAGTTACTCTCCAGGGTCCACACCCTTATTTGCTCCCTCCCCTGACCACGCCCTTTTGCCCTCAAGGATGAGACCACTTACAGTAGCACTTACAACTCATGTATCCTCATAAACTACTTTCCCCATGAACTGAAATCTGGGACGCCCTTTAAAAAAGATGATGCTTTCAACAAGAAAAAGTACATACCCACTACTGTTCTTTCTTCACTTTCTAAGATTTTTCGAGCGACTCATGTATGAGCAAGTAGCTCCCTTTGCTGACTGCTTTCTGTTTCCTCTACTAAGCACTTTTCGGAAAAAGCTACAATAAGCAACATGCACTTCTAAAATTTGCAGAAACCTGTAAGGCAACGATAGATTACGGAGGCTTTACTGGTGCACGTCTAACGGATCTCTCCAAAGCTTTTGACAGTCTAAACCACGAGCTGTTATTAGCAAAATTGAGTGCTTATGGCTTTGGTAGAAGTGCCCTTAAGTTTTTTCACAGCTGTCTTTCAAACAGAAGACAAAGGGTTACAATTGATGGTTGATATAGCACGTGAAGAGAAGCTAATTTAGGTGTACCACAAGGCTCGGTGCTCGGACCTTTGCTATTTAGCATTTATAATGCCGATATATTTTACCTGATGAATGGAACCAATACATGTAATTATGCAGATGACACTACCTTGTACTCTTGCAATCGTGAGGTAAAAAATGTGATAACAAGACTAGAGCAAAGTGCAAATCATCTAGCAAATTGGTTTCCAGAAAATCATATGAAATTGAATGAGGATAAATGTCATCTTATTATTTTTGAGGCTAGCAAGGAAAAGGTTAATATGCGCTTTGGAGAAGTGAAGTTAGAAGAGAGTGATGATGAATAGTTGTTGGGCATCACTCTTGATAAGAAATTAAGTCTTAAAATACACGTCCTAGCATTCTGTACAAAAGCTAGACAAAAGCTACATGCACTTATACGTATTTCAATCTATATGGAGCCTGAGAAATGAAAATTGTTGATGAAAGCATTTTTAATGTCCCAATTTAGCTATAGCTCGCTTATTTGGATGTTTCAAGATAGAAATTTGAGCAATAAAATAGATAGAATACATGAAAGAGCTCTAACGATAGCACACAAGGACAATTCCTTAGGTTTGAGAACTTATTACCAAAGGATAATTCGGTAACCCTTCATCAGAGGAATTTGCAGTTGCTCATGATAGAGATCTACAAAACAAGGCATGATCTAAATCCCAGCTTTAGTTTTTGCAGGCAGCAATTAAATTTTGACATATTAGTATTAGCATGATTTTGCGTAGTAGACAACAAGCAACTACTTTCCTTGAGGGTGCACGTCTTGCTTGGTCTCAGTTTTGGATTTATAGAAAATGTTAAGCATAAAGTTTGCGACATTAGTTCAAACCTTGAACAGTATTTAGGATCTCTTAGTTTTCACTGCTAGACCTTCGAGCTAGCGTCCTCCTGTGCAGGTTCAACACGATCTTTCTCTCCCTGTCCAAAGTAGCCCTTCTCCTTTTCCTAACATAGCCAAGCCATTGCAGCCCCATCTCCCTGATGCTTTCTCAAATTCCACTACGCCCAAGATTCTGTAGGTATGTTTGTCACGAATCTTATCCATTCTGGTCTCCACCAGGGAGAATATCAGTACCTTAATTTCAGCTACAATACTTGCCAAAAGTCCCTGGGACATTTTCAAAAAATTATGAAAAATCATAGCTTTCTCAGCATTTCAACCATCACGCCTTGATGCAAACCCCCTTCCCCCTAAGACAATGTTAGTCTGTTCCTGAGACACTTAGCGTTATTGTGCACGAAAAACTTTTCCGTTACCGCATGTACTTCTCTCAGTAACCAACATTGTTTAGGGGGAGGAGGGGGTGAATGCTCCGTCCAGATTAAAGATATACAAAGTGTCCCAGGACTTTTGGCGAGTATTGTAGATAGCTAACACAATCATTACACAAGACAAACGTAATACGTGGAAAGGGGCACCCTTGAATTTGACTTAGACTAAATCTAAATTGTTTTCCTTCATACTCTCTTTCATCCGCAGATTTCCTATTGGCTGCGAGGTGCAAATCCCAATTGTTCAATGGTAATGAATATACTTTGACTAAGAAATGCCAACAGATTTTGATAGCAAAAGATTGCCGAGTTGTCAAGGTTTATAGCTTTGTGCTAGAGAGGACCCAGAAGTCTATGAAAGTGGATCTACAAATTGCAAGATTCAGCAGCTTCTTGTGGTCCTACAAAAGCCCTTCGTGGTCCCCAGTTTGGGAGCCACTGGTCTACACTGTACTTTTCAATGATTTGTTAACTGATTTCTACCCAGGGACGTAGGAAACATTCACAAAGTGGGGCACATGCATTCAGGAGCATCATTGGTTCTCAGAAAGATTCAGAGGAGACTAATAAATCGCATAACTTCTTTGTGAAGGTTATTATTCGATCTAAGATAAAGTAAAATTGCCTAATAATAGTTGTTAATATCCCATACACAATAATAACATAAACATAAGTTCAAATCAAATCAACAAAATAACATGAAACAAACAGTCAACTTTCTCTTACTTTAAGTAGTCTCTCTCTTTCAGCGATATAATCAATCTTAATTTAGTTGTCAGTCTTTCCAGTTGAAACGTGGCCTTTCGTTCTACCTTCGACATCTGATTAACATAAAATTGCCTTTGGTGGGAATATTGACGTAACAACCATCACATGCAATAGGCACTGTGTAAGCTGAAAAGGGGCACTTTACGTACCAATTTGTGGAAAAGTGGGGGCACACTCCCCCTGTGTCCCGGCTCCTACGTTCATGTTTCCACTCAATCAAGAACATTAAAACACAGATATGTGGTGTGCAAAGATTCCGAATTTGTTGCACTATAAACTTGAACCTTTTCAGGTTTGGCACGAGTGATGTAGGAATTTCAGTTTGCAACTTCGTTAGAGAGTAAGACGCCAGTGTTGCAATTCTTGGATTCACCTGCCCACTGCAAAGATAACATTCAGATTACGACACTGTTGGGTGATTGGGAACTTTTGCCCCATGAATACATTCCATATGGCCAATGCCAGATATCTAGAATAGACTGTCTCATCCTCGGTGCACTGGCATGCAGTGAGTGTTTTTGCTTCTAGAACCGGTGTCCAGCCTTCTAAGATTAAATATGAAAACAAATAAATTTTACACTGGAAAGGAAAAAAGTATGAATTTTTACCAAAAATGTCAGGAGAGGTTTACTTACTAACACATATGAACCCTGAGTTTACTTCATAACGAATGCTGCTGGTGCGAGAGAAGTAAAGTTCAGGTTATTGAGATAAAATTTCACTATTAGTCTGAAAAAATTCTTGTGAAATCAATAGCGTGGAAACGGCTTTTAATTGGAAAGGCCTCATCACCAAGCTCGGGGACCAGCTCGGGAATCTACTTATCTGTGTTGGTTACGGCATCACTTTCAAATCTTTTGCAAAATGAGCATACTATGTTGTGCAAAATGGTAGGGGACAGTGTTCCACTCTCCAGCTTTGACGCCCCTGAAAGCTCAGGGGAGAAAGGTGACTTTATAAAGGAAATTTAACAGTGAGTAAGGGAATACGTTCTCATCCAGGGCTCTCACGTGCATATCGAATGCTTAATTTGCCGTTTTCTTTCAATTCCAAAAGAGCATTTTTCTCTAAGAGTTACTCTTTTGTGCTTAATTGCAGGCAGGGGCGCCGGACACAAATCTGAGCGGCGGGGGCAGGCTCACAAAAAAGGACACTTTGAAAATTGAATCTTCTCAAAACAAGATTGCGGCGGTTTAATAGGCTGTCTCCGTTGCTACCGATCATTATTCACTCCAATTTTCTAAGCAATGTTTTCTGACTATTGTTAGGCTGTGGAGCCTATCATGAGATTTTTGAAGTCTTCTGCAAACATGATTGCCAAAAACTTTCAATGTGTTAGACATTCTACCATATGTAGTGTCTACTCCAAGGCCCAATATGGTTGGGTCCGTAGTAGATTTTCAAAACTAGGGTTCTGAGATGGGTGAAAAACGTTATTTTTGGATTGCTTTTTGAAAAAAGTGTATAGAAGTAAGAGAGGTATATTATTCAATGTTGAAAGATTTTCAGAACGTGCAATTTGTGCTATACCTCCACAACTCAGAAAACTGTGCATTAGAACTGCTAGTGAAAGCATTATACAAATATAGAGTATGCTTTTCAAGTATCTGCTATGTATGTCTGCTTTTCGATAATGATTCAATTTGCAGGAAGGAAACAGTGCCAACTGTTTGCAAACTCTATATAGATAGCTTACCCAAGCTTCTTCATTAACTGGAGTTAACTTTCGTTCAAACTTCTTTCTAGTAAGACAGAACCGTAGAGAGCTGAACTGGATTGGGGATGGTGTCATAGATGTGAAAGTCCAAATCAGACTAAGAAGCTTGCATGTCACAGATTTGCACCAATTGATCGAGTTTGAGCCAGCTATTCCTGCTACAGCCATGCTGTCAAAATATGGGGGTCTGGGAGCTTGCCCCCAGGAAAAAAATTTGAGCTAACGTCCTCTAAAACTTCGGAAAACGCCTTTTTGCAAAGTAAAATGTGCTTGCCTTTATCATTAATTTTCATACTGAGAAAGAGCTCATTATTCGGTTTGATTTTATCAGACTTTGAAGGTTTAGAACAAAGAAATGCAAGGCTACGCCAAGTTTCCATTTTGCTGCAGCTTGCAACACCTTTACGAACCACCTCGGAGAATTATTTGGGAAGTAATGCCCCCTGCCCTCCCAGTATCTGCAGGCCTGTATTAATAGAAAGCCACCTTAGTAGCTGAAGCTCAAATCAACAGACTTCTAAGGCCATATTTCAGACTTCTAAAACCATAGCTGTAGCTGTGGCTTGCTTAATAGTCATAAGCTTGACTCATCATTCTTGCATTGTGTTGAATTGTGCTTGCTGCTTGAAAAAATATTTCAAAAATGATTGCCTCTCCACTACTAGCTGGCCCCACATTTGTCATTTCAGTGTATGATCGTATTGGAACAGTTTAGGAGGCAAAATAGTAGCATTGATAAAAGCTAATAAATAGGTAGTTGGTCAAGAATTGTCTGGAACCTTGAGGTCAAAGATGAAAATGCTAATGTTGATCTCCACTTCAATACACTTTCTATTGCACTATATGACTAACAATAAGCGAGGTAGCATAGTGGTTAGAGTGCATGACTCCCATGCGGAAGGTCTACGGTTCGAGCACGAAACGATGCTCTGACTGAATGCTCGCTCACTGTTCACCCAGCAGCAAGTGGGTACCCATTGGGAACACTGGGAAGATAAAGGCGGGGAGGAAAGGAACTGGCCACCCCACCTCACATGCCTATGGCTCACCATAAGTGTCCTCTCTAACAGGCACTCCTCTACGCACGAAAGTATACGGGACTACCTTTTTATATAACTAACAAAAAGTTTCACGAGGACACCTGATCCTGCGCTGCCCCTGTACTTCCGGCTCCCCTGATTGTAGTATGGGGGTCGAATTAGCAGGGAGTGGATATTTTTCTAGATTTTCATAAAGCAGAGGGGTGGTGATAAAATGACGTACCGGGAAAATCCCAACAACCCTTAAGGAAGTAGAAGAATTTATGATCCCAAAAGATGGTATTAAGCAAAAATTGGATGGAGGGGTGGACAGCGTTCTGGCTGACAAGGGCTGTGAAGTGCTTAATGGAGAGTTCACCCATGAATAATGCAATGAAAATGACAGTGCATATGTTGCAAATAGTGATTATGGCCACATTTTCCTAAAACTGGGTGGTCATTATTATTGATGCTATGAGAGGTGAAAATTTTCAAAAAGTGCAATTGACTCCCCTACAATTCAGCACAAAAGTGTAAAGGGTGTGTTTCTAAAAAAGTTTCTTCGTTGGAAAGCTCCAATTGTTCTTCTTTCTCCACTGGTGGTTTCTTTGACTTGACTGTTTCGACCTCCTTCTACTTTACTTGGCCCTACAGCTCTGAATACACGTCTAGTTTCTTTGCAAATATGTGAAAGCAGTGGCGTCAAGTGGCCTCTTTTTCTGGGGCGTAGAGCAAAAATTTAACGCCAAGAAATGACAAAAGTATGGATTTACCTACAGAGGTATGAATTTACAGACGACAGGGTCTTTATAGCAAGAGTTTTTCATTTTTATGGGTTGTTTTCATGCAAGAAATGGCTTTTCGGCATTTTTTTGACTACAGCATGCAGTCCTTTACCGTCGAAAGTCATTGAATCAATTTTTAAAGACGAGATCGTCAAAGGTTGGGGGAGTTGTACCCTATCGTTGCACCCTACAGCCCCCTCAATGGCTACTCCCCTGAGTGACTACCAGCTCTGATTTTCTACTTCTCTTTTACACCTCTTTCATAGATCTAGTATTCGCTATTCCATGTCTTCTTTCGTTGGCTAAGTAATGCCGACAGTAAAGAATGCTTCTGAGACATCTATAGGAATTGAATCTTGCCCTTTATTGTCCTATAACTAGTGATACTGTGGAGGAGCTAGAACGTTGGATGGGTTTGGGTTCATGCACCTTTGATATAATAGAGAGAGCTTTTGGGGGCTCAGCCCGCTCTATGAAGTAAATGTTAAGTTAGTTAACCTCGTAGAGGAAAGCTTGCCTTTATCAATAATAGGAATTGTTGTGATTTAATGTGATTAAGACGCAGCAAAATGCTTAATTGATAGCTGGCAAGGAAGAAAGTAGGAGCTCAGGAAGATTGATTGTTGAGCAAACTCTTTAGAGTCTACTGACGGCAAATTTGGATAAATTGTCAATTTAAGAGAAAGAAAAATCAATCACACAAGCTTTTCCCTACACCTCCTGGTAATTCTGTATGGGGAAAACACATTATGTGATTGATTGTCCAGCCATTCGGTAAATTCTATAAAATTTTCGTACTATTCGGTAAATTTTGCCATATTTTCAGCCTATTTCGTTTACTTCAAAATGCTGTTTTTAGTACTAGGATTGCTTACTAATAGTCAGAACTTGTGACCTGTGTTTCTACTTCAGGAAACAAGGTTTCAAGATAAGACAAATTGGCGCAACCGACATAGGTTAGGGTTAAGTAAACTTCTAAACGTCCCAGAGCTTTTGAAGTCCTAAAGGGGTCCCTAGAGGATCTCAAGGAACATGTTGTTTTACAATATTTAGATGGAAAATTAGGACTGGGCCCTAGTGCTGCTGAATTCCTAAGGTCCCCGAGTATCTCAGCTACGCAACTGATAGGACAATAATGAAAGAGAAAAATGAGCGCGGCTTCACCATCTAGGGATCTGCAGGATGTGAGGGCCAACGCCCTTTTAATTCGTACACCCCACAACAATAATTTCTTAAACTCGCCCCCTAGTTTTCACAGATTTCAAGGATTTGAGAATCAACTCTGGGCAAGTTGGGGTGGACTTTCTTTCAGCATTATTGAAGCTACCTTGTCATTTTTACAGGATGACTTCTCTTCTTGTATCTATAGTAAGACTTCACACGATACCCTATGCCCATTGTTAATTTCTAGTGGGGGCTCAGGAGGGTGGAGCCATTTTTTTATGAATTCGTGCTTAATTTAAGGTGGCTCAGCTCCGCTATATTTTGTAATAATTTTGCTTTTCAAAGTACATTGACCTTGCTTCCAGTGCTTTGTACTGCATTACTATGGTAAATTTGCTCACTGCTGCATGTTTATTGAGATTTTTCTAGTTAATGGTTATTTTACATCACAATTAGACTATTTTGCTAAGTCTTTATCTTTGAAAATATGGGAGTGTCTGCAAATAGGCCACATCCACGTTGTGGCATTGCACCTACACCCTGTTGCTAAGTTGTTAGAATTCTCCCTGTCCCAGCCCACCCATTTAGCTTATTCATTCTCGCATTTTATGCCCGTAAGCATACTGTTGAATCTGCTCTGCCATGGCCAAGTCATTGCACAGTATATATATATATATATATATATATATATATATATATATATAT
>OLMO02000262.1:4874583-4887449 GCA_900291935.2 Cassiopea xamachana | reverse complement strand
GCCTTGCCATTGGCTTGCAACCGTAAAATCAAACTGACTGTTGCTCCCGCCATTATTTTTGCAACCCCTCAGAAATGCTTTTCATTGGTTAGCTCACAGATGACGAAGTTCGCGTCGTGTTGTAGCATGAGGAACTCCGGATAATGGCCAAGGGGTATTGAGCACAGAGCCGCCAACTGTCTTTTCCCGTTCAATTTGACTGGTGATCATCAGACCAGACCCAATAGATGTTGTTATGACGCTAGAAGGGCTGAGCCAAAAGAAGGACTGCGCCATGAGCATAAGCGATCGGGTTATTAAATGTCTCAATGAATGGCAAAACATTTCATCTACATGTATTAGATCATCTATTGATACTATACCCTCTGAAAAGAAGATTCTGAGAACTACGGTGTTCCAAAAAACTGAAGATTGCAGTGAGGTTTGCATCGCTGGAAATCTGACGGTTGCAGCTGCAACGGTTGCAACCGTCTGTATCCGCCCCTGAGTAGTGTCGGGGAAAGGCCGTAGGGCCTATAACAAAGCCCCAACAAAGGAAAACTGAGAAAATGGGGGAAGTTTATGTGGAAAAGGAGACAAGATCAAGTTTGTTGGTGTTAGATGAAAAACGATGGGATATTGTAGGATTCAGGAAAATAGTGGGTGGCAATGAGTTCCACAGTTGAGAAGTTCTTGGAAGGAAAGAAGATTTGTGAGCTAGAGTTCGTGGATTAGGTAGTGTAACTTGGAAAGGGTGGGAACAGGTAGAGCTTCTGGTAGTTCGAACACGCCTCACTGGATCAGGAATAATATTCTTGATTTCCTGAGAGCAACGTCCGTGAAAGTAGCGGTAGAAAATGGAAAGATCTGGAACAAGACGATGATGGGAGAGAGACTGTAGAGAACTGGTGAGGTTTGGATTGTTGATGAGATGGATAGCTTTAGACTGGAGTCTGTCAAGACGATAGAGAGAAGTTTAGGAGCACCACCTCAGACATGAGAGCAGTATTCCAGAGAAGGACGAATCTGTGATGAGTTCAATAGGTCAAGTACAAAACCCTCAATAACCGCCCCTAAAGTTCACCTATACGTAATTATTACCAAACTAATTATTAATAGAACAGGGATGCTATCATTACACAGCAGATCAAATTCAACTGTGCTTCCGTTTTTACCAGATAAGCGATCTCTGAGGATGAATTAGACCGCTAATGACGCATGCATAGAATATCGATAAATAGTCAGCCCCAGTTGAAATATCACCAAGCAAACTGCGTAATTCCATTGTCATTCAGCCTCCGCTTTTCTTGTTGCAAAAACGAAAAGGTATTATTGAAATTGAATTCTTGGCATTGTTAGAACACCACTCATCATTATTGTTTTGAACATGGTTAGAAGACAATGCTTGTTATCAGACCATGGAGCGTGACTTTGTAGGCATTGACGAGGCATGAGGGAAAGGACAGTGTGCTGTTTTTTTCATTGAAAATGGGAAGCTTGTGGTTACTCACTATTTTATTCTGTGTTATAAGGCAGAGCAATGCAGGTAAGGCAAATATTTTGCTATGATCATAGTGCAGCTAGGTGGAAGCCCCGTACAGAGACATTGTTACTTTGCATTTGCTGTTTTGGCCTACGTGTCTCAGCGAGAAAGTTCATTCTATTAGAGTTGGGAAAATGAATATCTCGGTATAGAGCGGCTTACTCGTTGTCATGGCTATTAATTCAGCAATTCTAACTTCTAGTGGCATACGACTTTGATTCTTACAGCATATTAAAAGTGCAATTTTAATCAGTGCTCGACGCATGCTTCTTAATTGGCTTTGTAGCGAATGTGGAAAGCAAAACAGCCCTAAAGGTCAAATAGAAGTTAGAAACCAGACAAATGTAATGAACATTTTAGCATGTCACATAGCTGCTGATGGACTTCTAAATCATGCAACTAGATGCGCGCCGAAAAGGTGATAAGAGTTGTCACACCCCCACTTTTTGATGAAGCCATCAATAATTCTTTGACGTAGCGATTATCATTTGTCTATATTTCTGGGATAGCCAGCACCCTGTCGATAAATTTCTTTTGCTACGCTCCTCACTCAAAACTCCATCGGCACGCTACTGCATGCAGCTTATTGCTTAGCAATGACGAAGAGAAAAACGTGAGTAGATGCAGTCTAATTTTGTCGGAAGCAGGGCTGCATGACGTCAGCATTGTGCAACAAGGAGCAGGCCGATGAAAAGCCCGTTAAAAACTACAAATTCTTTTTCGTCACGAAAAATGTCCAGGCAATTCTAAGTCACAAGTTACAATATTTTCTAAACAAAAATCGTACTAATGAACAAGTGAAAACAACTCAATATACCCTTTTTTATACAGATTGGGGTTGTATAATGTTTCTTCAGCACAGTACTTGAGTTTCTTAATTTCTTGCCAGCCCAGTACACGAGTTTCTTATAAAAAAGAACGTATTCTGCACTTTTTAAATGAAGCCTCGTGTTGTCTTGAAATCTGTATAAATAAAAGGTGCACACATTGACTTTTTTCAGATTGAGTTTTTTGTTGTGTTGAAACTCATGCTGTTGTATTCATGCCCGTGCTTAAGAAACCCATGGTTGAGTGAAAAACGCCTATTTTACAAAGCAAACTGATTGCTTTTGCAAACTAGGCCCAGAATGCATTCACCTGGAACTTAAGACTTCATTACTACTTCAAAATTGCGCGTTGTTAATGAGACCAGTAACACCAAAATATAATTACTATTTAATTGCTTCTTCGAAATGTTCAAATTCTCTATTTTCAGAATCTCTGTCATGAGATGGTCGTTCATGCCTCAATTACTAAGGGCTTGACCACTCACGCGAGCTAGGAATGGTAAAAAACTCATGTATATATTGCTCAGATACGATCTCATGTTAAGAAACTGGGTTCAAGAAGCACTTTTTGAATCCAACAAATAAAGATATTCTTAATCACTGGAAGCAATAACGATTTTTTTATTTCTTCTGGAAGTACTTTGACCTCCAGTCTCTAATAAGCGACAGTATAAATGTATTGAAGTACTCTTCCTCTTGTTCTAAGCCGTCCTGTTCATTCCATTTATTAAGGAGGACTAGACTTTTGAAGGGCTTTCCTTTAGAAATTTTAAGCTGAACTGCAATGCTACACATTACTCATCGCAATTACAATACAAAATATAAACAAGTAGATGTATGATGCCAAGAAAAGTTAGGGCTCCTAAAACTCAATTCAATCCTTAAATCTGTTGCGGTGTTGTGGTCAAATCCTGTTCATTGTGATAGTCTTCTGTAATCAAACAGAATTTGTTTTCTCAACTGAACTTAGAACAATAACTCTAGCTACAATCTCTGCCAAAAGTAGTTGGAACACCCATACAGTTTTGAGGGGTTTCTACCCCCGTCCTATTTCCTTGTCAGTAATGAGAGTGTAAACCCCCTCCCCCCCTCATACAATGTTGAATCAGTAGCCAGGGCCCTTAGCTATTTGGACAGGCATCACTTCTCCCAAACGTGCTAGTCATATGCCCTTCAAACAACATTGTTTTACGGGGGAGGGGATTTTGTAGTTCGTCTATAGCATAAATCACAGGAAGTGTTCCAAGACTTTTGGCAGACATTGTACGTATTTTGCTCTTAGCTGTAGAATAATGCTCGATAGCCCATGCAAGTGGAATTAATCCATTTATTTTTTGGTTGGTGCTGCTCACCCATGTGTATCACGATATGTCAATATTGTCTATGGAATCACATTATATCTTCCTATATCATGCAGAAACCTTAGCTAATCAGTATTTTGGAAGCCACAGCCATTTATATAGACATGAAGGTAGCCGCTGCCCTCAACGGATGCGTTCACATCGAGGGTTACGTAGAATGCTTAATGCTTAATAGAATGCTTAACCGGATCCAAAGGCTTTGTCAAGTTCTCCTACGCAATTGCAAGTACTCAACGAACGGCACGTACTCAGAACATTCCATGCACTTTCTTACTCTGCTAAGAATTCACTGGGATGCAGTTGTTCGATTAACTAATGATGGGGGGGGGGAGGGATGAGGTTTCTCGATTTCTTCATATCTCCCCTTCTTTGTGATATAAAATAGACTGGGCTGCCGTAGATCCTCGAATAAGATCCCACCTCCGAATAAGCTCCCCTCTCATAAGCCCCACCTAAAAATTAATTTTTGCAAGCCAGCCCCCCCATCGAATAAGCCTCCATAGGGCCTTATTCAAGGGAATCATAATTGCAGAACAATGTATTATTTCAAGAAGCTCCCAAAGAGCAATAGCTATACAGTATTACTTCCTCTGACTGGAGACAGGAAAGCAAAAATGTCGCAATTGTCTTGATGATAATGAAGAAATCGTTATTGAGTAATGGATTTCGTTTGCAAAATAGATTTTTGTAATGTTTTAAATTAGTTGATAGAGAAACATGTGTTTTTATT
This sequence comes from Cassiopea xamachana, assembly GCA_900291935.2. Taxonomy (NCBI): domain Eukaryota; kingdom Metazoa; phylum Cnidaria; class Scyphozoa; order Rhizostomeae; family Cassiopeidae; genus Cassiopea; species Cassiopea xamachana. Next base: position 4,883,009 of record OLMO02000262.1, on the reverse strand, counting down.
TATGTCAGCTTTTGAGGAAATGGCAAACTTTGAAATAAGCGCCCCTTGAATAAGCCGCCCCCTCCAGTAAGCCCCCACCCAACAATTCATTCCAACAAACAAGCCCCCCTGGGGCTTATTGGAGGATTTACAGTACTTGAGACAAGGCTGAGAAATGAGCTCGCCACAGGCTATTCAAAATCAAATGAACCGGTCGGAATGTTGTAATATTCCGTGTAAAGTAACACGTCCAAACATGTGATAGTACACAACTACGGTAGATTATTCATGTGGAAATACCTAGTTTAGTACAATGTTCGAGATAGCAAGCTTTCGTTGGTAGAATAGTTCATGTGTGTTGCACTTTCCATGCCTTTGGTTGGAAATTGCCTAGTTTTAAGGGAGATATCATTTTTAATGCTGAGTACAAGTGTGGAAAACTTTTTAGAGGGGTGTCAAATTTAATTGCATTGCTTTATTGGGTTAAAAAATTACTTTGCCAATTCATGGTAGGGTATCACAGTTTCTGAACAATTTCCTACCATAAAAATTTATTTGCATGGTTAGTTCAATTTGCTAACTTTGTCTAAATAAATTTGTACCAAACTGCTAACCTTTCCTAGAAAATTATCTGCGAGCAAAAAGCTTATTCAGTTTCAGTTTCATTTTAAATTTCACAAAATACAAAAATCCAATTAAATAAAGAAAATTTAAGTGAAACAGGTTATGAATACAACAAATTTCTTTAGAATGATCAGTAGGTGTTCTTTGTTTATTTTATCCTTTTATTTTTCCCGCTTTCCTATCTTTCAAATCCAAATTGCCTTTTTAGCACTCTCAGCTTTAGATCCAACATCAATGAGCAGTATTTAAGCAGCAATACACGTTTTTTTTATAAGAAAAAAGTTTATAAGAAAATGAGGCTCAAATCGTCAAAATCTTAAGAAAATCGTAAGAAAATCACGAGGCTCAAATTCCAAAATTAAGTTTTTTAATAGGCCAAAAATCGGTAATTTCGTCTCTATTGCATTCAAAATGTTAAAGATGGAATTCAAATTCAAGTATACAATAGTATTAACGAAAGTGTAAACCACTCTAGCCAGTTTATTTCAGCAAAAGTTAACAAAAATTGAAGAAAATCTGAGGCTTAATTTCGGAAAAAGTTAAGAAAATTGAGGCTCAGGCAAAATAATGATTTTCTTATAAAAAAAACGTGTTTTACTGGGGTGTGAAATTTTTTCAACATTTCAAAATGAGGATTCAAACATTATTGAGCATAGCTAATGACGTATATCAAATCTCTCATTTTTCTCAAAAATTCTTCCACCATGTAAGATCTCTAGTACATAAAACTGCCAAAATACGGCATTTAGGGAAATTTATTACTGTAAGAATATCGTTTGATAACGTAGTAAAATGGCTGCGTTCGGAAGCTCTTCTCTGCAATATCGTCAGAATTTGGGAGTAGGTTTGACATTGTTTCAGATAGTGATGAAGGATAACGCCTTTTTAAAATTTTAGTTGATAATCTTCCAGAGTAGACAAACAGCATTTCTTTCATTTCCTTAGTTTGCGTTGGATGTAGAAACCCCCTCAAACCTGATAAGTCATACCATTGCTGATATTAGCTTAATTCAAAGTTTTGTGGTAACAAGAGTCACGCCCCCATACATTTGATTAGCTAGCGGTATTCTTTTATTCTGTTGATATTCTAGTTCTTCCTCGCCTCCTCTCCGCATCGAGCCTCGCTGTGCAGAGCACAGCTGTTACGTTCTGGCGGGAGATATTTTCCTATTGGCAATTCTAGGCCGCTCGAAACTTAATTAGCTGTGCTCTGCACAGCGATCTCTATGTTTCGAGATTGCTCGGAGAACGCAAATCAGAGTTCGATCAAGTCTACACCAATTAAGATCGAGTCCTCAGCTTCATCACAACTTTTTATTATGAATTCTATCGGCTCAGAATTCCTGAAATTTAACAATAAGTTAAGAATAATGCAAAGCTCAAGATTCATCAAGACTTCAAATTGTTATCTATGCAAGTTATAATATTGTCATAAAATGGTTTTTAGAGCCTTTCCTATCAACATAGTTACCAATATGTAGTGCTGTGATATTCTTTCTAACTGCTGTGTACTTCGAAGTCAGGCACGAACGAATAAATCAACGTGAAGAAAAATAGGAAAGGTTTGTATGAGAAATATGGAGAAAACTATAAGTCATAGGCTAAAAGTGAGTCTTGATACTGAATTGAAACGAGGTTGGGACTTCAATGGCGTCAAACGGGGCCATAGACAGTTAGTCATTAGCTTGAGAGGAAAATACAAGCTGAGATCAAAAGAGTGAAATATATTATGACGTATATGAAAGAAAATACCAATATGAATGAAAATAGAAATGTTATCGTTAAAAAACTCAATAACAAAAAAATATCCTAGAAGGTACATATCGTGACAAAATGTACTGCTTTTAGATTAACTTTTGCGCTATGGATACTATATGTATCATACTTCATTTTGGCCAATATTTGAATATATTCCTTTGATTTTCAGCAAAAATTGCACCTTTAATTAGGCATTCTTATAAAAAATGTGTAGTCCATGTCGAAAGATTACAAGGTTGAATTAAGAGAAATAGACATTTCACTCATTTGATTTGCGTTTAGAACTTTTACTCACAAAATCTCTATATAAGCTTAAATAAACTACTGCCACTAAGATTCTATCTCTAATAAAAGTCAAACCAAATCGTCCCTGTTTATTAATGATGTACAATTCCCTCCAATTTCCTTTGAAACGAGAGAAAGCTCTTTGTAGCAATAACCTTAGTCCAGATTTACTATCAGAATCAAGACCTTTCTCATGTATTCAATGACAAGCCTAGACAATTTCTTTTTGGCGGTGTTCAGAAAAAATTTGACCAACCATGACAGAATAGGCAAACCATCATCCGCAAAGTAAATGGATTACAGGTTCAGGTTTGGGCAGAGTTTCCTATTAAATGCTAAATTTCCTCTATTATGACGAACTGTCTTGTAAGTCCGTAGACGTTTAGTTCCCACACCCCCATGCCTTCAATCAGCGCATCTCTCCAATCAGCGCATCCCCCATGTCTCCAATTTGATGCTCTGCCTGAGGGGTAGCCTTCCAAAAACCAAACTTGATGCTCTGCAACGCCTGCAAGACAGGGCCCGGACAATAATCGAAAACGCCAGAATGAAAGACAACTGGTCATGTGACTGGCTGAGCATTGAAATTATCATCCGATTCCATCAATCAGTCATGCCATACAAAATAATTAACAAATTAAGTCCGGAAAATGTTTGGGATAAACTTCAACAAAGGTCTTCGCAATCAAATTATGCAACAAGGCATTGTAAAGATCTACAAATTCCCAGGCTTAACACTGAACATGCGAAAAAGAGCTATCAATACTCTACTGTAAAAATTTGGAATACAATTCCAACGGATATTAGGGAGCTCCCAACTTTTAGTCACTTTACAAGGAGATTAAAGGAATTCCTAAAGAGCTGATTAAAAATATGCTTGGCCATTTAAAAACACGACCCCCTGGAAGAACAGCGTCCTAGGATATAATTTTAGTTACTACTCTTTTTATTTCTATGTATTTAGACTATTGTAAATATTACCGACTTGGAATTTTTTTGTATTATGATGTAAAATAAAAAAGCTAAAGGGTAGAATCGTGTATAAATAATACATTATCATATCATATCATATCATATCAATCAGCACAAATACTTATTCGGTAGAAGGTGTTGGTCATCAACTCAAAGAATAGAAATGGTATCAAAACCCCTTTCAAATTAGATTTCCAGGGGAGTACAATTTAAAAGTACTTAAAATAATAATTATTATTGACAAAATTTTGCACATCTAGAACTAACTGTTGGTTTTGAAACAAATGTTAAATGCAACGCTGAGTGCAAAGAAGCAAATTGCTCCACTCTTGTGAAAAATCTCAGAAAGTATTACCAAGACGTTAAATTCATAAACTTATCTTTAAGCTGCTTAGGCATATATGATCAATCTTGTACAAAGTTTATGGACATGTGTAATGAGTTGAAGCTTGAAAGCCGTCACCAAAAATATATCATTTCTAAAATCATAAACATAGCCATCCGCACAACCTACTACATCTGCTGCCGCAATAAGCCATGGACCTCACCTGACCTACTCTCTTTCTAACCCCTCCTCTGACTCCTCTGTCCACAATGAGTATGACATTTAATGACATTTTGTACCAAACTAGCCATTTGTAGACTACCTTATTAGAGAGAGGTTTACATTTGTAGTTTATAATATGTTATTCAATACAATGAAGTTTGAGAAAAAAATATTATTATTAATATTATTGCAGTCAAAACTGTAGCATTCTATATCTCCTAAGTGTCGAAGTAATTGCGCTAATTTTGTTTCTTGTCGTCAGTTGAGTTGTAACGTGTTTTGATATAATTTGCAGGTAATGTACACGTTTTTTTTATAAGAAAACCATTATTTTACCTGAGCCTCAATTTTCTTAACTTTTCCCTAAATTGAGCCTCAGATTTTCTTAAATTTTTCTTACCTTGTACTGAAATAAACTGGCCAAAATGGTCTAGCAATTTCGTTATTGATATTGTATACTTGAATTTAAATTCCATCTTTAACATTTTGAATGCAATAACGACGAAATAGCGATTTTTGGCCTATAAAAACAATTGTGGAAATTGAGCCTCGTGATTTTCTTACGATTTTCGTAAATTTTAACGATTTGAACCTCATTTCCTTATAAACTTTTTTCTTATAAAAAAGACGTGTATCTATTATTCCCTGTATACTATACCGGTGTCTCATAACCAATTCATATGCTCAATGATTATATGTAATTGTTGATGAAAGTTTCTTTAATTTTGAAATCAGTTTTGATAATAAGTTAGCGGTTAAGGCACGTTGTTGAATTCAAATCGTACATACTGTATTTTCCTAAGAATGCCTAATATTTTGCTAAGCAGCAATACTCATCAATTCTTTGATTTGATCCTAAGATTATTCTTAAATTTTTCTTAAATTCCAAAGATTTAAATTCGCCTTAAAATCAAAAGAATATATTCAACTCATTGTCTTACGTCATCTTTCAGTTTCAGTCTTATTCATTTTGTATAGATGGTTTTAATTGGCACACTGCTAGAAATTACAGCCAACTTTAAATATAGAATTTATCATTATTATTTTTTATATTATTATCATGACATATATGTAGCGTCATCACGAAAGACCTAAGTATTGACAATAGTGTCCAAAATTCCTTAGTCAAGAAAATTATGAACATTGGAGTAGGATGCACGTATTATATATTTTGCCTTAGAAACAAGACTTGGGCCGACCCAGTATTGTTTCACTTTTAGGAGTTAAATTACGTATTCATAAGTAAACATATGTTCTAGTTCTTATTTTAGTTCCTTTTTTTGTAGATCGATTGATTACCTCCTTAAAAACTTGTATTTTATTTCTAAGTAGTTTTAGCAGACAAGTCAATGGTACATTGCAATGTACTTTAGTGAGATGTATAATTGTATTTTTAGTGACTGATGGTTGAAATGAAGTTAAAATAGAAAAAAGCATGAATGGAGCAGAATGCTAAATATTATATCGATCAGGGGCGTGGAGACCGGGAATGCTGCCACCCCCTCCCCCCACTTGTCATAAAGTAGGATGTTTCACTGTTTTTACTTGAGCTTATCTTATAGCTTAGTGACCAGGCCCCTTCACTTTGAGAGTCGTTTCGACGCCCCTGTCGATAGTGCAACAGCAACAACAATAATCTATCAGCAGTTAAGCTTGAGCTTTGAATCATTCTTAATTATTTTTAAATTTTAGCAGTTATGAGTCTAGCAGTTGGTACAAAATTTATTCTTAGAAAATGAGTATACAGCTCCTCACTTATTTTACAATTACTTTACAGCCAATGCAACAAATGCTGCCCCAGTTCTTCAAGCTGGTGCTACTGACTATGCTATAATCAATCAAGTCTTGCCTGCTGGAACTAATTTGCATAGTTTGCTGGTCACAGATCCTGATAATGGAACGCTCACATTCTCTATTATAAGAGTGACGTATTTCCCAAATGATACTGGAGTTCCAGTTCATGTTTCAAATCCACCTACAGAAGTTTTTGGGAAAGGAGGCCTTAATAGTCCATCCCATTGCTTATTAGCCGAGCTCTATCCATTTCCAAGGAATCTCTTTTGTATAGAACCGACGAACAACAGTATAAAGACTACTTCAAAATACAGTAATGCAACTAAGGCAGACTTTTCTCTCTTTGCTGTGACTGTATTCGTGGCAGATAATGGAACCCCACAGAAAAATTTGACAACTGTCGTATACTTTCGAATTAGAGAGAACTGTACTGACTCTACGAGAGAGTATACTAATCTGATGACTGGATGCACCGAAGCAAGGGAGATCATTAGGCGTACTGGTACCCCGAGTGAGGTAGGATTTATTTTCAATGTACCAAATAATACAAAGATTGCTCGACTAACTCTTGATTTTGGTCTTTTCAATCCATTTAAAGTGATTGGTGATATCGTAAATTACCGTTTTGAGTATAATTCTGGAGCGCGGAGAACGTCTGTGGTATTAAGAAGACGTCTATTGGTGAATACCACATTGGACAGGAAGATTGCAATGTTTCTGTGGAACCCAATAGATGTAATTGGTGATAGAGCTAATGTATCAGTAACTGTGATTGTGGAAAGTGGTAGAACCAGGTTGTTTGGAGGAGGACAAGGCCTAGAATTATTTCTGTTAGACAGGGGTAGAAATTATTGTGAAAACAGTAAATGTGTTGGATTATATGGTACTTTATCTAAATCAATGGCTGCAAATGGTGGAAAACCTGAATGTACAAGACAGGACCAGTTTGTGGTTGTAGAAAAGTACTCAAAGTGCGAAGGTAAGGTTATATAATGCATTGAAAAATGATGTGCCTTTGGAGCTGGTATTGTTTGCTTGCATCAATATTGAATGTTTGTATTCTATAAAGTGCAATGAACCCAGCGTTACGCTCTGATAGAAAATAAACAAATAATACTCGATCTAGTTCTGCACCACAAATGTTGTACAGGGTAAGCTCCAGCACTAAATTCAAACAGCTATGCATTCTAACTCTTCTATCTTTTCCTTCCTCATCATTCCTTCCTGCACTTGCTAGTCTACAAAGTTATCTCCTCCATAATCCCTCTCCTGTAGAGAAACTAAATGAAAAAAATAGAATGTACCCATTAGTCAAAAAACCCAATCCTCCACAATAACAAATTTTCGAATCAAAGGGAAGTCTAGATATTGCAGACCAAAGTGAGAGGAAGTGAGATGTTCTTCGAGCTAATGCATGTTTGAATTATCGGGAAGTTCAGTTGTCGAATTTCGATTGTTCATACATCAACCACATATCTTTCATTTAGCTTGATAATGATGAAGAATGGTCGTCGTAAGATATATCTTGAAAAGGGGTCCGTAGTAAGTTATGTGAAGGAATCACACCCCCTCACCTCTTGCTGAAATGGTCACTGATTCCCTGGCTTGTCGGTAGAAGCTGGTAACATGACCATCGCTTGTCATTAATTCTAGAAAATGTTTTAGCTTGTTGATAAATTTCCTTTGTTACAATACCCCTCCTCCATATTCAAAATATTTCGACGTGCCACTGATGTCATGTTTGAATACTTACTTCCTCATTTTTTCCCTCGAAGGTTTGATTAGAATGCTTTAATTTTTAAATCAACTGTTGGAAATATTTGGGAGGATGTGATGACATTTGTATGAGATATTCAATTCATTGCATTTACGTTTTATGTGTTGGGAGGCTAGTACCATCGATATGTTATCAAATATGAAGTTGTTTCTCTATCTTCTTTCTGTCTATTTGTGCTGCTTTATTAGCCGTTAATCCATCTTTAGAGATACGCAAGCTTGCGTTGGGAATTAAGTATTAATTTACAGAATGGAAACGTAAGAGATGGAAGCTGCAGTAAGTGCAGTGATGTACGGTGACAACTGTGATAAGGAGTATCTTCAAACAAGCTGCAAGAAGCTATGAACAACAGACAAAATGAAGTACACACTGAAATTTGGTCAAACTCTTGAATGAAGCCTAAACTCCCTTCATGGACAAAAATTTGTTTACGTTTCATAGGAAACTAAAGTGTGATGCCTCCCACTCTCTCCCTATTGGCCCATCACTGAAAAAGTAGTTATTCTTAAAAGGAATTAGGCCGTGCAGCCAATGATACTAAATTGATACTTGTATTTCAGTGGCTACTCAAAATGCCGCTCCAGTTCTTCAAGCGGGTGCCAAGGACTATGTTATAATCAATAAAACCTTACCTGGTGGAACTACTTTGCATAAGTTGCTGGTAGCCGATCCAGACAAAGGAAAGTTGAC